>VYZV01025911.1:10430-42680 GCA_013401275.1 Pandion haliaetus | reverse complement strand
GTAAGTTAGAGGCTTAAGAACACAGCATTCCCCGAGAACACTACGAAGGTCAACTGTTGCTACAACTTCGCTGAAAAAAGCACAAGAAGCAGAAACAAAGATCAGGCGTACGTGACTGAAAGCAGAATATAGGCGGAGAGGACCCTTCGCGTGATCAGAGGATGTAACCCAATTAGACTAACACTTTAGGCGTGTGGACAGCACATACTAACCAATCACCAAATGGCTTGTGCATGAGCAGGAATCGAAATGTATACTTAAGCTGAGCTATCTAGGCAATAAAGTGGCATTTGCTTGATCATATTGGTTGTGTGCAGTGCCCGTGACTTCCACGTCAACAGGAATTGAGGAGTCAGTGAATATAAATGAAGTAGCCCACTGTAATTTCCATCCAGAACAAGATCAAACAAATGCATGTTTTTCTTTCTATTGTACAGAAAAGCAGGATGCTCAGTAAGTAGATGAGGCAGAGATGGAATGGCTTGCCTCCTGTACAGCGCCAATGCTACGCACAAAGCTGGGGAAGAAACACCAACTGAAGCTGAATATTAAATTTGGGCTCACTGAATTTAAAGGTGCATATACTGACATTACTTCCATGACTGGGCATTGGTCTGGTGGTGGTATGTGGTGACTACCTTTGCATCACTTATTGGGTTTTTTTNCCCCCCTTCATTAAGTTGTAGAGTTTCCCTGCTGAACACCGACCTGACCCAGTACAAATACTTGGTTAGCTGGACACACTGCATGAAAACTCAGCGCTGGCATCTTTATTAGCTGTAGTGTCTGTGTTAGAATCACTGCTAGCCATGTACTTAATGCTGTCAATCATTAAAGCAGCATTCAGAGGATTAAACTGTACATATACTATGCCAAATAATGTATAAAAGCTGAACTGTTCTGACTACATCACCTTTGTTTTCACATTGAAAATCCTATGTAAAAGTATTCACAACAGAAACCTGTGTACCTTTCTGTCATGTCAGATCATACTTCTCTGTAAACCCATTCTGGGTGGCTAGGTCCCAAGTAGCTGAGTACTGCTTTTTTCTTACCCTTTGGACTTGGTACTTTAACCAGTGCAAAGTGCAACACAGCTCCACCCGAGCCCACTACTGCTCTTGGAATGGAAGAGAGAGGTGTGGTCTGGTGGCATGCTGGCAAAGCTGCATGCATCTGCCCCAGCACTTTCCCACCCATGTGCTATGTGGGCTTTGGCATTCAGACATTGACACCAACGGTCGTGATTGCAGCTCCTAATTTTGCTTGTTTTGGTGAGTTGGTAAAGTTGATAACCTTAGATGCTGAGCGTGGAGCAGATGCAGGTGTTTTGTCATGTCTGTAAGAGCAGCACTAAGTGTCAGCATCTCAAGCTAAGCATCCAAGAAACCTGGCAATACCTGCTATGGGGGGCTCTAACCTCAGTCTGACAGTACAGGGTGCATTGGGCAAATAAGAGTTATAGCTGCCGAGCACTTTCCATCCATCCCCTACTACAGGTGTGTCTGCTGAGCTGGGGATTAACCCTGTTGCATAATAAATAGGGTGGTTTATTTATATTAAACATGAAACTTAAATAACAGATTGCAAACTTTCAAGGAGAATAAAACATGCTTTACAGTGCCTGTGTTGGGAGCATCAACAAGCTCTGCAGGCAGTCATCACTGCTGGATCCTAAATGGCTGGGTGGGTAGCAGATGCTGTCTGTTTCTGTTGCCGGAGCTTGCTGGTGGCCTTCTGCCTAATGCACATGGTTTCTCAGAAACAGAAAGGAAACAAACCCCACTTCGCAGAACCGCCGCCGTTTCCCTGCACCGCAGTGGGAGATGCATTCAGTGCTTCCCTGGCTGGGGACAGAGCTGGGAAAAGCTTGGCCACCACACACAGCCCAAAACACCACAGCTGTTCTCCCTGCTCGGGATTTCCCAGCGCCCTCTGCCCCCCCAGCCTAACCCTGCTGACTGCAGAGCATCCCATCTGTGCAGAATGCTGTCTCTGCAGTGCTGCACAGCACCCCCATTAGAAAATATTTCTCCCCATTCAGCAGAAATTACACTTAAGAGCATTCACTTCCTTTGGGATATTATTCACAAACCATGGAAGAGGAAAAAGGAAGAAACCAAGCACACATCCTCTTCCCTCAGGGTGGGGGGTGAGTGTCAGTGACAACTTTATGATTAAACAGCATATTTTTCACAGCTATTCCATTTCAACGCCAAAAAAATAGGCTGCTGAAGCTTTTTTGTTTCAATCTCTAGAGACTTGAGGAGTAAAGATGTCAAAACTTTATGAGGTATTACTGTGTTCATCTTACAAGGACTCGACAAATCATGCAGGGGGGGGAATAGAATTTACCAAAACAGTAAAAGTAACATCAGAAAGTGAAAGGAAAGAATAGAAAAGCATGTCACAGAGAGCATGGTGACATACCTGAGGGTGTTATTGTTTCTTTTGTCTGTGCAGGAGGAGGTCAGGGACTGCCCTGTGCTGCTCACAGCTGGCTCAGCACCAGACAAAATTGACCCATTGTACCCCAATACTGGACCAACCAGATGAGTTTATGGTACCTCTGTGGAAACATATGTAAGAAAGAACAGTGAATGCTGAAAAAGGAGCGACAAGGGCAGGTACAGCACCCAAAGGGACAGTGACTGGTGGAAGAGGCCATGCTGGAGCAGTTTAGGACATAAGGAGCAGCAAGGGCAAAGGGACCCTCATGTGCCAACCTCCAGCTCCTGCACCACCCATGGTCTCACCAAAGGGCCTGGGTGTAACCTGCAGCACAGGGGTGGGGGACCAGGACAGGGGCAGGGAAGAGAGGTGTCTAAGTATTGGTTGGTTTGTTACTTGGCAATAAATAACTTTGAAATTTCCCAACTCAAAATGGGTATTTTTTTGGCCCACGACAGGATGTCTGATAATATATCAAGTGAATGAGCACTTTCGTACTGCAATGTCCCAGACAAGGTTGGGGAGAGCAGAGGAGAAGTCCCCTAGGGAAGCTGAGGTTTGCTTGTGGACTGCTGCAAACAAAAACCAAAGGGGAGGGAAACGAAGGGTGAACAAGGGAGATGAAGAAGAAAAGCCTAAGAAAGCTAAGGGAAAGACTCATCCTTGAGCAATGTGCATTGCTACCACAGCTCAGGCCAGAAAGCAGGGCTCACCACTGCACTCCAGCTTCTCGCACCAAGAAGAGTCCACAGCAAGTCAGCGTGCACGAGGATCTGCAAGGAGAACAGGACACCTATAGAGAGGAGAAAAAGTTGCAAGCGAGTCATCATACGTATTCACATCACAAATTAAAAACAGCTCTACCTCCATGCTCTGGACCTGCTCAAGCCCCTTTCCCTTCGGCTGAACTTGGTGCTGCTCTTTCTTTCTTCAGAAGCTCGCACTCTCCCAGGCCACCCATGAGAAGTATGTGATGCATGTTCTGCTCTCAGCCAAAAACTTTGTGCTTTCCCCACCAAGCTCCTCTCAGGCAGTTTTGGCTCCCAAGGCTTGGGAACTGCCAACTCCTGCAGTGCTGTCCTCACTCCTTCCTCTGCGTCCCTGTGCAGAGGGGACCTGTGCAAGCCAGGCTTGGTTGACTGGTGCTCCCATCGTTTGTGTTTGCCTTCAAAGGGGCAGCAGTCCCAGCAGCACAGCATGCCCCCCACTGGCTCTCCTGAAATGTGGGACATTTTTCTGAGGATTTTGGGATGAGAAAGCAGAAGGCTGTGCAGCTTTCTATCAGACCACTCTTTTCTGTGATGAAAAGGGATAGGGAGGGAAGGTGGGGGTAGTTTCGGTGAAGTCATTTGAGGTACCCCTTGGCAGCAGTGGGACACAACCCCACCAAGACTGATCAGGCTCTGTGAGGTTGCAACCACCACTTTCCTTCTGCTCCAGGGTATCAGGCTGGGTTTGCTCACCCTGCTGCACATTTCCCCCTTGTGCCTGCTCCTTCCCTCTCTAAACCACCCTAAACAATACAAGGTTTTGTCTGCACTCAGCATCCAGCAGCAGCAGCAGTTCCCCAAGCCCCTTAGCCCTTATTTCATGTGTGCGCCCTGGATTTAACCAGAACATTCCTGTCAGAGGTTAAGTCCAGGCGCTGCATGGATAATCCAAGATTTTTTTTTGCCTCCGGTTCCAAGTGACCATGACAATAATGGGCCCGTAGGTGCTGTCTGCATCTCCACCCTAGCCCTTCTCCTGCCTCTTATCTCTCTCTCTCCCTCCCAGGCAAGTTGGGCTTAGGGATAGGACAGAGATCCCAGTTGCAAGCCAGGAGGATTAGTGTAGCAAAATGCCTGTGCTCCTGGCCTGGCCGTCCTGCACCATTTATCTCTTGTGTTAAAATGAGGTGGCTTTCCAGGGCACTGCAGCCATGGATGCTGGTCCCATGCTGCTGTCACTATCCCCGCAACACTGTCATTTTTGTCTGGCAATGCCTCCCACTCGCCCAGTACCAAGGCCAGGAGCAGCTGTGGGATAGGCCTCTGCTAAACCACAGAGCTATGATGCAAGCAGGACTGGAGAGAGTTGCTGGAGCTGGAAACAGGATTGCTGGACTGAAGGACCAAGAAGTGCTGGGAAGAGGGGAAAGCAGAGCACCATGGTGCCCACAGCACAGCAGTGGTCTTGGGAGCAAAACAGGAAAATTTGTGCTCGGGCAAGGATTGCCTTCAGGAAAGAGAAGCCAAGCACTGGCCTTGGCAGTGGTGAGAGGGGAGGAGAGCTGATATTTTTCTTCCCCACTGAAAACTCCCTTTTTTCCCTTCTGTCCTCAGACAGCAAGATCTTTGCTCTGGCACCTGACACCACGGCCAGAGTGCTAGTCCTCCCTCCTCATGTGGTTAGTTTCTTTCCTGATTAAAAGTGATTAGGCAGCAGTAAAGCCTGAAGAAATGTGTCTGAGGGGAACAGAGACAAAGACTCCATTCAAGATCTCTTAAATCCCTGGGGCAGTATTTAGAGAGCCCCGAGGAGAGAACTGGAGCAGAACCATCCACCAGGACTTCCCTGTCCTTCTCCCTCCTGCTGCACCCTTCATTACCAACGTCTGCTCCACCATGTCATTCTCTGAAGCAGAGGTGCAAAGTGCCCGTGGTGCCTGGGAGAAGATGTATGTGGATGCTGAGGACAATGGGACAACTGTGCTGGTCAGGTAAGGATAGAGCCCATCCCACTGCTACCCCAGACGGTTGAAGAAGGAACAGCAAGAAGGATGGAGTTACCACCTAGGAGCACATCTTGATGTTTTTCATGCAGCCCTTGCTGGGAACATTTTGATTTGCTGTGGTTCATCCCACCTCAGGGAGGAAATGTGGAAGAGGAGAGATCCACACAAAGAAAAGTAAAAGAAAAGGGGGAAGAGGGTGGGAAAGGAAGAAGAGACAAGAACAATTTCTTCACCCATTTAAGGTAAAGAAGTGTGGTATGAAAGAGAATGGGAACAAAACATGGGCCCTATTTCCCTCTTCCCCTTTACCTCAAAATATCTTTAATGACTTTTTTTAACTTGCATGTCCTCAATATTTCTCTTCTGATTCCCTTTCAGCCTTTCCAGTCCAGAGCCCATCTGTTTCATTGTATTGTACCTTTCCTGTGGGCTTTCCTCTCTCAGTTTTCAGTCTGTTTTCCTCTTCTTCTATAAGACAGAAGCTTCTTCTATTCACCTTTCACATATGCCTCTCTCAGCTGGGACTTACGTCACCTCTATACGCACTGATCAGTCCAAATACTATTTCTGGTTCTCATACCTTTACCACTCCCTCTGGCTTTCTTGTATAGCACATCTTGTGCCTGGATCAGCCTCAAAAAGTGATATGCACTGCTCTTTCCTTCTGCAGTCTGCACAACCTGACGACAGTTAGGGTCAGAAATGCAGCTATAAAATGCTAGTAGCATCCAGTGGCTTGGCTTGCTAGGGTAATTGACTCCAGGGTTTTGCCTTAGTGTCCTACACTCCCAGCCCTGCCCTTAGAGAAGTTCTGGGGTCCCCAGTACAAGAGAGACATTGATATACTGGAAAGAGTACAACAAAGGGCCACAAAGATGATGAAGGGACTGGAGCATCTCTCTTATGAGGAGAGGCTGAGAGAGCTGGGGCTGTTCAGTGTGGAGAAGAGAGAGAAGGCTCATGGGGGGAATCTTATCTATGCATATAAAAACCTGAAGGGAGGGTGCAAAGAAGACAGAGCCAGTGTCTTCTCAGAGGTGCCCAGTGACAGGACCAGAGGCAATGGGCACAAACTGAAAGACAGAAGGTTCCCTCTGAACATCAGCAGACACTTTTTCAATGTGAGGGTGACTGAGCACTGGCACAGGTTGGCCTGATAGGTTGTAGAGTCTCCATCCATGGAGATATTCAAAAGCTGTCTGGACATGGTCCTGGGTAACCAGCTTGAGCAGGGAGTTCGGACCATATGACCTCCAGAGATCCCTTGAAGTCCAACTATTCTGTGACTCTGTGAAATGCAATATGGCATTTGCTATTGCTATTTCAGGTAGATAACTGGCTTACACAATAGAGTAAACTGTTTTTTTAAGAGCTTGACCAAGATGACTGCAATTGATGTATTATAAAAGGCAATTCCTTTATGAATAGCATTGAATTGTGTTATTTTTGAATAAATGAAATGAGCAGTACCCAGTACTCGAACAACAATCCATCACAGGCAGTAAGAAAGCTTTGGGACGAACTCTAGGAAGGGGTTAATTAACAAAACCAATAGGCGGGTTTCTCCATGAAAACACCCACCAAGAGCACAGTGACCGTATCTGCTGTCCAGAACATCTTTGGGAATATTATGCTGTCACACTCATTCATGTGAATGCACTTCCACATCTCTGTGGATTTTATCTCCACCTAACACTGAGTCAACACTGAGGAAATGTTTACTTTAGAAGCAGCAGAATAAAAATCAGGCTAGGTAGGTTTTAAGGCAGAGTGAGCAAAGGGAAGTGCTCTGGGGAGAGGCGAGGGAGGGGACAGGCTGCTGGAGGCACAGGGGCTGTGCACAGATGGGAAGGGCAAAGGAGAACGAAGAGATGCAGGGGAAAGAGGTGTCTGTTCTAACAGAGAGAAAAAAAAGGGCAATAAATGCATAAGACAGGGCCTGGAACATGAAGCCATATCTGCATTGATGCCTCGGTCCACAAAATAAGACGTTTCTCATTTCTCAACAGGATGTTTACTGAGCACCCAGACACCAAGTCCTACTTCACACACTTCAAAGGCATGGACTCCGCTGAAGAGATGAAACAGTCGGATCAGGTCAAGGGCCATGGCAAGAGGGTTTTCACTGCCATCAATGACATGGTGCAACACCTGGACAACTCCGAGGCTTTTCTCGGGATATTGAACCCACTTGGCAAGAAACATGCCACCCAGCTGAAGATTGACCCCAAAAACTTTAGGGTGAGCCAGCAGCCCTCTTCCCAGGGGGTGTAATTGTGATGAGAGGATGTCTTCCCCTTTGAGGGTAGAACTGAGGAAAACAGGCTTTGTATATATAAATATATATGTGCTTCAGCAAGTGGAGATAGTGGAAGGTGAGATGGTTTATGGCAGAAGATAGCAGGAATGAGAGATCTGGCATCTGTTGGGAAGAAGGCTGTGCAGCAGATGTGATGCAGGCAGGTCTGCTCAGGTGGGAGCTGCAGAGCTGCCCACAAGTAGTAGTGGGTTTTCTCAGTGCAACAGGATTCCTATACTTGTCATTTAATAACAAGACACAAAAAAAGCAGCTTAACACTGGACTTCAGTCCTTGATCTCTATTTTTCTCTAGTAACAGGAACTGAGCTTTTCTGGGACAACTAAACCAGCTGTTATTGAGCAACAATTGCAACAGCATTGCATTACCATCACTAAACAGGCACAGATAATAAATACAGGATCAAATGACTTGCCCAAGTCCACCTAAGGTCACTAGCAGAATCCATTTATAACTAGTCTGCCTTACACAGCACAAAATGTAAAAACAGAAGCACCTTTTGGCAAATGTCTCTCAGACACCAGGAAGGTGGTTTCCAAAGCAGTGGGTCCAATTTTAAATAAGTGGGAGAATAAGTGAGGATTTCTGCCTGGAAAGAACCTGAAAATACTTTTTCAGGGTAAAGACGCACACAAAATAATGCTTCACAGAAAAGGAGTTGACATTTCAAAGTATACCACCTACCTAGTGACTATAAAGACAAACAAACCCTCATTGCTACAGAGTGCTAGATAGCTAACAAGCAGGAAAGATTAGGAAGAAACTTACCCCCACCCCAAACCATGTATTCCATAGGTGTCCAACATGGGGCTCCTCATGGCTTTAAACATTTGGGACTGTCCACTGCCAGGAGAAGGATTGCTGTAGATGAACCAAGTGAACTGGTCCTGTACAGCTGTCTTTAAGTGACGGGTGTAGTTGACATTAACTGGATACAGGAGAGTCGAAAAAACCAGCAGCAGTGACTACATTTTTTGGTGAATTCTATAATGCACTTAATGTTCCATGGCCTATTACAAGCTCTGCATGCTATATGTTGCTGAATTTTTCTTGTACCCCTTTCCACCCTCCAAGAATCCCAACTAGAAATATATTTTTATTCTCATGCTTCTAATGAGGAAAGTTCACACTGGTTGTTTCTTCCCTTCTCCTTGTTTAGATTATCTGTGACATTATCTTGCAACTGATGGAGGAGAAATTTGGCGGAGACTGCAAAGCTTCCTTTGAGAAGGTGACCAATGAAATCTGCACTCATCTGAACAACGTCTACAAAGAGGTGGGTTGGTGAGAATGTGCAAAATCCAGGCTCTTCAAACATCTCGCCAGCACTGATTTGCTGCTTTTGGGCCTCCAGACATAGTTGGAAGAAAAAAAAAGTTAAAAAAAAAAAAAAAAAGCAAGAAAAAGGCTTATATAATGTAGATATCAGTAATTTCCTTAGCAAACTCAGTTTCTACAGCTAAATACAACCCACAGATACATCAAAGCCAACCAACAAATCCTGATGTGCTTTGCAGCTTCAGTGCTCCAGGTGGGTTCCTCTGGCCGCTGTCCTTGAAGACTACATTTTAAGACTTTAAGCTTACTATTCCTAAGAGAAGGACTTGCTCCTTCCAGCAGCACCAGCCCAGAGAGGCACCAGCAGCTCTTTATCTCAGCTACCACCTCTCCATCCTCATGAATGATGAGCAGGAGACCATTTTGAAGCAGCTCCAGGGACTTTGTAGAGGTTATTATTTAAGAGGCACAGGTGTTGTTTTAAGTTTGAACTAAATCAGTGGGGAGAGTGGTGTATGGGAAAGACTAACATCTGAGAAAGACTCAGGGAAAGTCCCATCCTGCATGAGCCAGCGGAGCTCCTCAACCTTGCGAGAGGTTTCTCAGAGTAGGTTTCAGTGCAAGGGCTGGCAACACTGAGTGTGGTCACCAGTGGGTCCCTCTGGGCAGGGATTAACACCTCCAGCATGTGGATTTCGCGGTGCTACTCCCAGCAAATTGCTCTGGCCATGTACCCAGGAGAGGGCAATAGTATCGAGCTCACTAGCTCCTGGGCTACTCAAAATGCATCCAGCTGAGGCAGGTTGCTGCCTCACTGAGTGGGCAGCACGGTGGGCTTAGCTCAGCATGGGATTTCTACAGCACTGCCCTCATCCTCTCCTGTCACACAGCCTGAGCCTCCCATCAGTGGTAACCAAGTCCTGAAATACTTCATTGCTTTTCCTCGCATTCCTATGGTGAAATGCATATGCATATGGTGAAATAATCAGCTAATAACTGCAAATAACCACATGCCGTTTTGCTTCAGCGTAGCACAATAAACACAAAGAAAGCAGATGCGTCCTCTCATTTGTAGCATGGAAAAGGCACTTGTGCAGCAGTGGTAGCTGGTTACAGTGCACGGTTACTGGTGGTACTGGGGTGGTTTACCGACACCAGCTCAAGCTCCCACACAGGCACCCATCACACTTGCAGTAATCAAGCTCCTAGGGTGGTGGGAAGGGAAGTTTTTCACTTGACCATGAAACAACACTTTTGTAAACAGCTAAAAATGCAGAATTCTCCTTCATTTGATGCATAGCTTTCCTCACCCATCCCATTTGTTTGGCAAAGGATGCTGAAATCCCAAAGTCTAGAATGCGAACTCTTGCTGGAGAGGGAGGATGGGGCAGGCTGCTTTATTTGATTCGGTATTTTATTCAGTTCAGGGAGAGGGGGAAGCCTATTGCATAGCATCGTCACATATTGTAAGAAAAGAGCAAGACTTTAAAAAAATTATTTATAATCTCAAATCCCTTTGAGGGCATACAAGTAGTTAACACTCTGAAAAGCTTAAAGTAATTTCCCTTTTTTATTTACTTGCTTTAATACACATTAAGAGCACTACTTGCCATGATGACGGTTAGCTGTAATGACATGCTTGTCATTGCCATAGACAGCCTGGGCTGACAGGGGCCTGACAACACTGACAATAGTTTAAAGCTCTTGTGTTTCCTGCTCCTGTGATGGAGAGAGGCACAGCAAAAGTAAAGCATGTGAAGCAAACTAAACTCAGGCTTAAGTAAAGAGGAAGTTATTTTTAAAATCCATTTACAAAGGGGAGACACATAAAAATTTAAGAATTTGTGTGATGTGAGCGGTTTAGGAGTACATGACTTTTTTTTTTTATCTGAGATTTCAAAGGACAGCAGGAAGCTTTCCCAAGAGAGCATATATTAGACAATATCTTGAGACTGAGGATACCTGCGCTGAGTTCCCAGTTTTCCAGTAGCCTCACTCCACAATCCTGTCTGACTTTCCTCGTACCTCACTGTGCCTCCGCAAAACAGCAACATTCACATACTTGGGAGGCAAACCGAACACACTCTTTACTTACTGAACTGGTAAATACATGGTACTATACATACTGTATGCATTCTTAGGGATAACTTTGATCCTGTGAAGAGAAACCTAAGGGAAACATGATACCTAAAGGTAGCAGGAAGAGATTTCCTGTGGAGCACCACCAGTGAGTGGGACCAAAGCCCTCACACCAAGCTTTATGGTTTTCTTACAGCCTGTGGGACATCAGGAAGGTCTTGGTGAGAGAACAAACCTGTGACATAGGATGGGCAGTATGACAAGTGCCTGTGACAGCTTAAATCAGCTAAGTGCCGTGGAGTCATCTTTGTGTCTGACCTAAACCAGAACAGTGCAAACACATGATAAATACTGAGAAAGGGGAAGAGGAGTGAGTGGGAGCTCATGGAGGAAGTTTATCCCCCTGGCTAGTAAAATAAAAGTGCTTTGCCAGTCATGTTGCTGGAGAAAAAAAGCATCCCCACAAGCAAAACTTGACCTTGTAGAGACAACCAAACACTTTCCTGATTCAAAATATTACCTAAATACTGCAAAACACATATGTACTTAAATTCAGTTCATCAACTTCATTGAGTGAACTCAGACCTTCTGATGGGGGCAGCTTCGGGAAAGAACAAGGAATAAACAATAAAGGATCACAGGCAAAGAGATAAGAGAAATTTAACTTGAAAAACTTCAGTCACTGTGGTGACAAAGGAGAAACTTAGTGTCGTGGTTTCGGTTTCAGCTCAGCCGGTAAGGAAGCACCACGCGGTCGCTCGCTCACTCCTCCCGCCCGCCTCCCGTGGGATGGGGAGGGGAATCAGGAAGGAGAAAAAGACAAAAAAACCCGAAACCTCGTGGGTTGAGGTAAGGACAGTTTACTGGGACAACACAAGGAGAGAATTTACAACAACAACAATGGTACTAATAAAAGAACATACAAAAACGAGTGATACACAGTGTAACTGCTCACCACCCGGAACCCAACACTCTGCCACTTCTCCCACCAAGAGCCGAAAAAGCGCACGCTCCCCACCAGCCCCCTCCTCCTTTATATACTGAGCATGATGTCACATGGTATGGAATAGATCCTTGGCTAGCTTAGGTCAGGTGTCCCGGCTGTGCCCCCTACCAGGCTTCTGTGAAAATTAACCCTATCCCAGCTGATCACAGGACACTTACCCAGAGGAAGGTGCATTTGCAAGGCATCCCTGTGCAAATACAAATCAATGTTGGGATAAAATCCAAGACTCTGGTGGTGTGCGACAGCATCACCAAATCACTCTGAGACAACGACTAGGAACATACCAAGGCAATTTGAAATGACAGGGAGCATTTTACAGAAGTAGTTAACCTAGCTGTTGAGCTTTTTAAGCCTAATAAATTTCTTGCTAGAGAGTCTGAGCCAAGTAGCCTTCCTGCCCCTGCCTGGAGCACGGATAGTAGGTAGTAGGTCAGCAAGGTGAGCAAGGTGGGGAGGTTGTCTCGGATACCCTGGGGAATGCCCAGAGAGGGGACTAGAGACCTTGCAGAGGATTTGGGGACGCTTCTAGGAAACCCTTCTAGCAGGACCCAGGAGAAAACCCTCCCTTGCACCCACTCTTCCTGCTGGAAGGCCGTTTGTGTTATTGGTGGTTGAATTGAAGGGCTGCATGAGCTCCTTTGCTGTAGAGCTGTGGGCGTAGATATGGATATATCACTCAGAGGTGTCGCTTTACACTGAAAGAGTAGGAGCTTCTTCTAGATGCTGTTTAAAACACCTGGTGATGGGTGGAAGGTGGTGAGGGTACAGCCTAGATGGGAACATGGTGGGAACAGCAATGTTTCTACCCCATGCTCAGTGCCAGGGCAGTCGCTTCTGTTAGAGATGGAGAGGAGCAGGGGAGCCCCATTAGACCTTCAATTCACCTTCCTGCTTAAACAGAAGGTACCACAAGACTTGTAATGGCACAATGTGTGATGAGAAAGGATTGTTGCCTACGGAAGATCATACTGAGATACAACAAGTGAACTGTAACATCTGAATCGGCACTAGGAGCCAGCGGTCCCTGGAAGAACAGAACAGCCACTGAATTCAAATACCCATCCATCAGGTGTGGCACTCAGGTGTGGCACTCAGGCATGGCACTCAGGCATCTCATAAAAGCACAGGTGTGACATGCTGCAGACCAAACCAAAAAAGCCCCCAGACCTATTCTAAACTTCTCAGTTTTCAACACTGCAAAATCTTTTTTTTTTTCTTTCATTACAATATCTTGGTTTAGGGAAAGGGGTTGTTAGAGAAGATGCCTTTTTTTCTTTACCTTTGCTAAAGCTAATACTGAGATAATGAATATTTGTAATTAGAGTATCACTGAGGCTCAATTAACCTTATATGCCACACCAGAGCATTTTTGGCTTATGCAGTGAGGTGGGTTTGAGCCAGTTCAGGACATGGTATAGTGTCAGTATCAAACAAGCCTGAGACACACAAGAGTGATTTTTTTCCTGGTGTGAGTCAGCAGCATCCTAGACTGAATCATTTGCTTACTCAGTGGACAGTAGAAATGGCAGTCCTGTTGTACTGCAAGAATATTTTGTATGGTTGCTTTGGAAAGCCCAGGCTTCTGCTTCTGACATCCCTGGAAGCACTTCTCCAGGAGGAAGCACTGCTGTGGTATCCCTCTCGCAAGCAGCAATATGGTGCTTCACCTCCCCCCTGCACAACTCCATGGGAGCAGACAAATCAAAGACATGCTGCTAGTGTCAGTGGTGCTGCTGATCTTGATCCAGCCTCCCCAGGCTGTCCACCAAAGACACTCAGCAGCCACTGACCACTGCCATCAGGCAAAGCAGGCTGATCCCGACATGGCGCTGAGACTTCCCCTTAGCACGAGCCACCAGCAGAACTTTGCACAGTGTTACAAGCAGAGTCAGAGTTTTAGGACAAGGAAGAACATTGGAGCTGACATCTGCATTATGGTCCCACCCACCATCAAGGCAGCAGTTGCCCTAGCCTTTTGGAAACCAGTAGTTTTTTACTCCCATTGCTCTGTTGCAAACCAGTTTGAGCTTAGGAAGATGGCAGCAATTTGAAAAGTTACAGTAGTTCAATGCAAAGTCCCCAACCCACTTACCATCTTCTAGCGATGGACAGACAGAAGCTCGAGCAGGCCTTTGATGCTGGCGATGCCTGACGGCCAGTGCTGTGAAAGTTGCCTTCTTTGCAGCCTCTCTGAGCCAGCACCAGGAACGATTTCTTACCTGTGTGCTCCTAACTGAGCATCAGCATCAATACTTTACTACAGTCAGCTTTTGTCAGCTCATTTCAGCCTGAGAAAGGGCTATACGGCCATGGCAGTTCCTGCTATCTGTCAGGCCCTTTTTCACCTTGCCCGTGTCCAGCCCTTCTTTGTTGCTAGCTAATCCTGATTCCCTGCTGGTACATTTCCTAGGACACTGCTTGCCTGCGATGCTCTGCACAGCACCACCGAGAGCCTGGGGAAGCAATTTGGGACTGCAGTGTCCCCAGCAACGGGAGGTGAAAAGCCAGAGCCAGGAGAGACAAGCCATGAGAGAGTTTCCTAATCGCCTGCTGACTGTTAATTATGTGCCTATAGAAGGGAAAGCAGGGATAAACACGAGAGCCTGGGCTAGAAACAAACATTTCTTCCTCTCTTCCCTTGTATTTCCGGCTGCTGATACAACTCCTGCCCAGCAGTCCACTGCTTCCCAGTTTTGCAGGCTGCAGTGAAAGATGGATCTCAGGTCTTACTGCAAAGAAGAATTAAAGAATTACGTCAGCAGTAAGTGCAAGAATTCATTATGCAGCAAGTAGAAAAAAAAGTGATCAAAGCAAAAAAAAAAAAAAAAGAGCAAGAACCATACAGGACTGAATGAAGATTGAATTAACACTTTTTATAAGCCACAGCATCAGGAGAAACTAACCTCTATTGTTTGCTGAACAAAGGACAACTTTACTGAGGAAGGTAGCATGTGAAATATGGGATGGACAATAGTAAACCGTGGGGTGGGGGTGGGTGGGTTATCAGGTGCTGCAGACCCTTACACAATACACTGCACACTGCCATCACCTCTGGTGTGTAGCTCATTCTGCATTTATACTGTTTAATGCTGACTGCATCTGCAATCTGCTTGAATCCATAACAGCCCTGGAGGAGACAGCACATGCATCTCACAGAGTCATCTTCAGCACCACAGGAGCTTCTTCTTGTGATACTGTGTTCCTATAGCTAAAATCATTCATTCCGATATACCCACCCACGTCCCTTAGGATCTAGCATTGGCCCCAGGTGTCTTAAGACAAGTTGCTACCATTCTGCCTTCAGCTAAATACATAATCCCCGCCCCATGGCTATTTCAGGTTTGCACAATCAACCATTTGCATTGGCTTAGGGAGTTGGTTCGCCTATTTTCTCCTTCTACCCCTGAGGCAGGATGGAATGCGCCTCAAAGGCACTAACTGGTACAAGATAGGTTGGACAGATAGATGGGCTCCAGGGACAGGGTTTGCATTATAGCAACAGGAGGATAAATCCCAAATTCACTACCTGACAGAAGGCAAGAGGACTGATAGAACAGCCTCCTCCACCAGCTTCAGTGGCAAGCCTGATGGTGGGTAATGGAATATGGCTGCACTAGGCCAAGCACCTCTTTGCTTGGAAATGTCACTGTTTTACTGTATGGTTCCTCCTGCTCCAACAGGAAAAGCAACTCACATACATTCAGGAGAGGACCTCAACGTGCCATCCTCTAGCCGCTTACCATCATAACATTCTTCTGTTTTACGCTCCCCTGACTAATCCAGAGTGAGAGCTTTCTGAGATACAGGAATAATGCTTGCAGGTTCACTGCATTTCAAACACTTTAAATAAATGAAATAATCTACTCCTTTTGCTCAATTTGTACACCTGCAGTCTGACAAAAATTGCTATGGAGCTACAACTGCATCAGCAAAATTTCAGAGGAGAGATGCTCAGCTACAGCATCCTTAGGTTCCCTCAAGGAGCTCCATTCCCTTCCCAGGTTGCAGTAAGCCTCCTTACAGCAGAGGGAAGATATCTTCCTCAAATAGGAATGGCCTTGAGTACTCGCAGATCTCAGGCCCTCTCAAGGACCTGCAGACCTGTGAGACCTCTTAGTGAAGAAGTAGGAGCAGTACAGATCACTACACAGATTACTGCACTGCAGCATCCCCCAGGGACTTCCTGTGGGTCTAGCAGGCCACCTCCAGCTGTCAACCTCCTAAGAATCAACGGCTAAACAAGCAACTGAAGGCAGAAAAGCTGGGCAAACAGGCTCGGTGTGGGAAGTCCTAACTATAGTGTGACAGATGATACCTAGCGTGACATGAAGCTAGTACATCCATGCCTGTAGGATGTATTTGATCTGGGTTAGTGGGTTGAGTAGCTTGACCTTCTGAATGATCTCACCATTGTGTTTCTGATCTGGTTCTAGACCAGAAGTCAGATTTAACAATTGCTGAACTGTTTACTGAAGACTGGGAAATTAAAAGACCACAAGTAATGAAGCCCGAACTATTTGACTGGTGTCAAAGCTCTTTCCCTTATATGATACAGCAGAGATGGATAGATTTATTTCCCCCTGATCCCTTTCATAATCATTTTGACCATGCAAACCAATGTCAGTCAATACCACTCTTCAGCTGTCCAGCAGGAAATATAAAAGTGATGAATACTACAGTTTCACCCTGCTGGAAATTAAGGTAGCTTGGTTCTGATGGAAGAGTGGAAGATCCTTACTTACTCAGGCACAGCTAATAAAGCAGTCTCCCTTGCTGATACATGTTCCAGATCTCTTGGTTCAGCAGTGTATTTCACCAGTCACCTTACTTAATTCAGTTCTCTTCCTAACTGCACTCCTGTCCTCATTTCAGACGTGAGGCATGTACATCCACACATAATTCTGATTATTTTATCAAGAAACGAGAAGTAACACTTACCTTTTTGCTGTTTAACATTGGTGCGGTACTTGGATACTATGAAGCTCACCGCCCCACAAAGACCTACAAACAAGTAAGGGAAGGCCCAAATACAATCACCCTTTCGTAATTAAACTGAAGCCATTTGTAAAATCAATAGCGTATTATCCAGAATTTGCTAGTAAGGAGTCTAAGCAGTCTTTCGTCACAGTATGCAAATTCCACCCCCCCACTTTCTACAGTACAAAATTGCTAGTCGCTGGTGCAGGGGGAGTCAGGTCCCCAATATTTCTGGAATATTTTTAATTCCAGAGAGGAATTCCAAAGGAGTTAGCAATCCACTCACTGGCAATTCTGCTCTGCAAGATATATCTAGAAATGACCATTCACCTTTTGTCATACCCCTAGAATGCCATTAACAAAAGGTGTGACAACAGATGTTAGCAAACACTTAACACACCACGCTCATACTGGAGGGACAAACACGGGTAACTCACATTCATCACACAGCTGGGCCATGCAGGAAATCATAAAACATTCCCAGGGAAGAAACTCATGTTCAGATTTCAAATGGGTAAATATAAAAAGTGTGAAGTATTTAGCCATCATTATTACAGTATTTCTTTAGGAGCTTAAAATGACATGAATTCAAAGTGAAGTGTATCTGCCATGCTGGATACAAGTCCTTGCTGAGTTGTAAAGGTCCTGTTCTAGATTTCACTGCCAGCCAAAATACCGCTGAATTACCTACTGCGTTAGAATTACCACCCATGTGTTCTGACCATACTGAAGAGGCTAGAGAAAAGAGACCGAGGAAAAACGTACAGAGTGACTTTATAGTGATATTATACAGCCATGATTAGTGGGCCTACAGAGGCACTTGGATTAGGGAGATACAGAGGAGTCTGCAGAACCTGCTGAAAATGCCAATAAATCATTACAAACACTGCTCTTAAGCATCACTGTTAAGTAACTCAGTGGTGCTACCTCAAGGAGGAGAGCTTACCAATCTCTAAATTCTTCTGTGTGCAAGTAGGGCATATCTGAATAATTAATATGCCCCAAAGCACTTGCAATCCAACGGAATCGACAGCAATCCATTTATGCTTTGTTGGCGACATGTACAGTGGTATTGAGCACACCTTCAGCAAGTTTGCTGACAAGGGAAGGGATGTAATCCAGAGGGACCTTGACAGGCTTGAGACGTGGGCCCAGGCGACCCTCATGAAGTTCAACAAGGCCAACTGCAAGGTCCTGCACATGGGTCAGGGCAATCCCAAGCACAAATACAGGCTGGGCAATGACGGGATTGAGAGCAGCCCTGAGGAGAAGGACTTGGGGGTGTTGGTTGACAAGAAGCTCAACATGACCCAGCAATGTGTGTTTGCAGCCCAGGAAGCCAACCATATCCTGGGCTGCATCAAAAGAAGCATGACCAGCAGGTCGAGGGAGGTGATTCTGTCCCTCTACTCCGCTCTGGTGGGAGCCCACCTGCAGTACTGCGTTCAGCTCTGGGGTCCTCAGCATAAGGCAGACACGGACCTGTTGGAGCAGGTCCAGAGGAGGCCCACAAAGATGATCAGTGGGCTGGAGCACCTCTGCTGTGAAGACAGGCTAAGAGAGTTGGGGTTGTTCAGCCTGAAGAAGAGAAGGCTCAGGGGAGACCTTACAGTGGCCTTTCAGTACCTATAAAGCTGGAGAGGGACTTTTTACAAGGGCATGTAGTGATAGGACAAGGGGTAATGGCTCTAAACTGAAAAAGGGTAGGTTTAGATTAGATGTAAGGAAGTAGTTCTTCACTGTGAGGGTGGTGAGACACTGGAACAGGTTTCCCAGAGAGGTTGTGGATGCCCCATCCCTGGCAGTGTTCAAGGCCAGGTTGGATGGGGCTTTGAGCAACCCCATCTAGTGGGAGGTGCCCCTGCCTATGGCAGAGGGGTTAGAACTACACGACCTTTAAAGATCCCTCCCAACCCAAACCATTTGATGATTCTATGCAAAGGCAGCTTGCACCTAAGTGGAATACTGCTTTTTGAAACTGAAGTCATTAAGGAGTTACTGCCACAATCATTATGATTCCACATGGGTTTGCCTTTGAACATCTTAAGATGGTCAGGATTGTAATCAGAAAGACTGCATCTCCTACAGCACATCTGTATGTTAAAAACTAATAACAAAATGTTAGTTTTTAAATGACTGAACTGCTACCTTAAGAGACCAGTATATCTTTGTTAAGTTATTGGACAATGTGGTTTCCTTTTTTTATTTTTTTTTTTTATTTTTTTTTGTTCTTAGGGTTTTTTTGCTGTTGCTGTTTTTTTGTTTGTTTTTAGTACAATTAAGGGTGTACCCCACAAGAAAAAGCAGAAAGAGTCATTATGGAAAAAAACAAATATATTGAACACATACCAATCAAATGGTACAGATATGGGACTGGCTTGATTTCAAAATTTAAGTAGAAATAAAAAAAGATGTAATGCAACAGCTGTTCAATTTCCAAGTCTAAATAGGCACTGTAAAAAGACATTTCCACTTTCTCCAGCACACATTCCTGTCTAAATGCTCCCACTGTAATCAACTCCTAGGTTCCCAAACAAAACAAAACAAATCACTGGGAACATAACCTTAGAGTAAAAGTTAATATCCATCCACCCACCCTCTTACAAAAAAAGCAAAAACAAAAAATCCCCCAAAACAGAACCTTTCAATGCTGCTGTTTTAACTGGAGCAGAATTGGAGAATTTATAAAGGTTCAAAAGCACCCAAGGCAAGTAGTACAATATAATTTGTTCACTAACTTGTATTGGAAAGGAGATTAAAAACATTGAGATCTGCATCTTCGTACATAAAACTGTTGTCCTGAATAAAGATAAATCTTTCAGAAAAGTTTTACAACTTGGTGGAAGCCCAGGACCCAGCTTTAGGCATCATTAACTGACGGGGTTTAATTCTGAGTTGGTTATAACCACTTTTGTATACTGTACATCTACCCTAGTTGGATCAGTGTCTGGAACTGCTCACTGGTGTCCCTTTGAACAACTGTAAACTAAACCATAGTATGCAACTCCATAGGAAGCTAGAGATTGGGTGAATATACAGCCAGTTATATCTCCCCTGCTTCACGCTCTTCTGAGCTCCTTGGGTCTTCCGATCGGCCATTAGCACTTTCATAAGAACGTTTCTTGTCTTTGAAATCTCGTGGTGACCTCTCTCTTGAGCTTCTATCTTTATCACGAGATGTTCTATCACGATCTCTTGAACGTTCTTTGTCCCTGGAAGATCTTTCTTTTGAGGATCTGAAAAGTGCAGTAAATTCGGGAACTCAAGTTAGTCATGAATCTGTAGCTATAAAACAGCATTTTGATTTTATATTTTTCTTCTTTTTCCAACCCAACTTTAGATTTATATAAATAGAAGCGTACGAGAACACATCAGAAATAACTCTACTCTTCTCCCTTCCCTGCTTCCAAGTTCAAAGGGCAAATATTGTTAGAGGTAAATTTAATTTACATTTATTACAGAGCCCAAAGTAAGGTCAATGTGCTTCACTAAATCTCTAATTTTCAATCTCTGCCCTCAAGTTTGCATTAACAGAAGTTTAACTGAAATTTCTCATATGTAGTTTCTAGCTTGAGAAGAATGTCTAGCCTATCTCGGACATATAAATTATAAACTTAAAACATTTTTAAAAATGGGAGTTTTAATTAAAAGCAGGGGGAAATTAACTTCATAATTTTGGAATGAGGCTACTACCTGAACAAATATAAACCAAATCTGGAATCTGTGCTACAATTAGATTTTGTTAGAAGAATTATCCCTTGCCTGATTTTGCAATGTTGGGGTGGTGTTGTTTCTAGGTATTTTACTCTGATAATAGGCATTTCCAAAACCTTTACAATGGAGCCAGAAAAGAGCTGTTCTGTTAAACAATTCACATAGTTTTAAGTTAAATGAGCTACCTGTACTGGAAAAAAACCTGGCTTAGACATCCTCCTCTGTATTCCCTCACAGAGTACACCTAAGCTGCCACTGCTGCAGCTTTCAGCTGTCTTTCTGTTGCTTCTGGTGTCACACTGCTTTTCTGCAAGACTTTGGCAAAAGCACCATGTTCCTCAGACCTGAATTTATTTGGTTATTCAAAACCAAAAGGCTACAACTCCTTCCTGAAGAAGTTAACTTGCTGGAGTGTGTCTTTTATTTTCCAGAGTATTCTTGGCCAGAATTCCTTGGACAACTGAATGTTTTGAGCTTAAGGAAGACAGTCTTGAATAAAAGTGTTTCATATCAGGATGTTAAGGAAGAAAAAAACCAAACCAAACACCCACATGACTTGGCAACCAGTACTTCCCTGGACTAGAAAAGAGTTCTTAGAAGACAAGGAAGTATAATATATTTGAGCCTGCAAGTTCAGGTTTATTTTGGATTCTGGCATCAACAGTTGTATGGCATTCAACAGAAAGACTTCTCCCACATTCATGTGAAAAGCAGCTCTAATGGCTAGAAGTGCACCTCTAAAAAGGAGGTATCTAGCCTGGCTGCAAGTTCAATAGCAATCCTGCTCCCAGGTGCAGCAAGATCATAGCTCTAAGGATTCTTCAGTCTCTTGAAAACACAATATACATGCTTCAAGAGCAAAAAATTTTACTTGACCTCAGAGAAATAAGAGGTATGAGCTGCTACTGATGGCACAGCAATTTTGTCCTTCAAGTTAACAGTAATGCAAAATTCTTATTTGTACCAAGGATTCTTCCAACACAGGTGTGTCTCATTCCTTCAGGGCAAGAACTGACATCAGGAGAAATATATCCAGTGCTAAATATCCTAAGGTTGAAATCTTGTGCCCTGTAGTATGTTATATTTTTAACTCCTTCACACAAACCAAGGCTTGAAGGGCTTATTCTTTTGATAGCATCTTGCAAAAGGACACTGACTTCATCTTCAAATCACTTTGTGCTTTTTCAGTTCACCTTTGGCAGCTGAGACTGACAGGTTTACTGTTATATGGATAGCAGCAATGGTGCACACCATTTCGTTGTTCTTACGTACAGAAGACAATGCATTATTTGCATTGTGCATATCATACTGGAGAGTTTGAACAACTGATGAGAATCCCAGAATAATCAATCAGTATAGCTTTCTTTGAAGGACTGAAATTGAGTCTTGCAAGGCTGGACTTCAAAGTTGAAGAATTAAAAGCAATTTGAGCATATGCTCTATACATTGTTTTGTCCAAGTTAACTGATGTGTCGATTCAAAGGAAAATGTCTATTTTAAGACTGAAAAACTAAAGCTTTGAAGATTTGCTCATCTGCCATTGCGAATGCCTTGAAGAAGCAGGCTCTTTAGGATAACCATGATGACAGGCTACAATCAAGATGGAAATTGCCACGTCCGAAATGTTGACTTTAGGACACTAAAGAACACCGTGAAGAATTTTAAATACCAGACACTACTGAGTATATCAACTAGAGTGCTGGACATCTAAGTTTTATCCATCTGCAACAAAAAGAAGGAAACAAAAGACTTGGACCAACCCTATCTTCTATGCTCTCTTACAGAGTACAATGGGACTACAGTCACCTACCTGCTCCAGGAAGAAAAAAACCCTCATTTTTAGTGCAAAGAGCCCATGAGATACCTGAACACATTCAATACATATTTCTCCATCCTTGGTGATTTAACTCCTAAAATCATCTGAATTATAAACCCTGCACATGTGGCCACTTCAAAACCAGATCTTTTCTCTCCTTGCAAGTCGACAGTCTGTCAGGGTTTTAAGACTGGGCACCCTGTCCACTGTACTGCACTCAAATCTATGCCATGGTGGCTGACCTATACAGAAAAGGAATTCTGGTTATGAGCAGACCTCCTTATCAGATGCCTTGTTGTGCAATTCCACCACTCTTCTAAATTATGCTTACCTCACTCATCTGAAATAAGCCAGCAAATCCTCAGGAGCAGACAGCAATTGAGTCATTCAAAGGCAACAACCCCAGACTGCTCTCTGCAGTAATCCTTCAATGAAGGGTTGAGCCACTTCCCTTGCAAAGCAATGTCTTCAGATGCAATGCAACAAGTTTATTTTCAGGCGTATCTAAACTTGTTTTTACCTGGCGCATACATAACAGATGGCGTCCAGTGCTGGGAACAAGAGCCCAAGGTAAAGACCAAATGTATGACAGTAAGACTACCGCTGATATCCCTGGGTTCAAATGGAGATCAACTGTTTCACTTTCTACACTGCAGGAAGCTGTTAGTATTATCAACTTGACACCAATACCTTATATCACTCATCCAGAACAGAAATAATACATAACCCTATCATTTTCATTTAAAAAAAANNNAAAAAAAAAAAAAAAAAAAAAAAATCAATATAGTATGTCAAATCATAAATATGCTAAAGGTGTAACTGAAATCTGAGACAGTCTCAAAATGTGTTTGATTTACAACGTGGTAAATGTAAACTTAATTCAGTATGAAAATACTCATCATGCATCTACGAAAAGCCATTTATTTCTAGGCCAACATGTACCTCTTTTTGGAGCTGCGTTCTCGGCTTCTCTCCCTGGAACTATGCCTGCTTCTATGATGACTGCGACTCCGGCTGCGGCTGTTAGAGCGAGACCTGTGACGATGGCGCTTCTCACGGGATTTGGAGCGAGTTCTCCTCTTTCGTTCCCGGGAGGCTGAGCGAGACCGATGTCTGCGGCGATCTCGGGACCTAGATCTAGGAACAGAAAGGACTTAAACCAGGCAATGCCTTCACCTAGCTACTCTATCAGTGTACTGTGAATATTATGCACTCTATGCATAAGCAAAGCTATATAGAGAATGGTCTGCAGTGTTCAGAGCTATTGCATGATAGGACAATGCAATAGCTCTGAACACTGCAGACCAATCACAGGCAAACAGGGGAAAGAAACATTAGAAATCCTACAAACTCCTCTGTGACTAATGCAGACAATTTTACAGTCAATTCATGACTGTATGTATGATTACAGCATAGCCAATTCCAGCTTCTGAAAGGAATTAAAAATATGGAAAAAAATAAACTCTTTAATTAAAAAGTTTAAAATCTTGTCTTTATCTGGCGAAGTTGTAGAATCTTTGTGATGCAGTGACCGGGATCATATGTCAGAAGCTATGTATTACGATGTTCTGAGAAAACATGACTATATCCTTCCCCATAGCTACTACAATAAAACTAGTCTGGAAGGTTCTAAACACCATATGAATTTATGATTTTCTTTTTTTTTTTTTTTTTTTTTTAAATCACTTTGCAATAATACCCCACTGGTGACCTTCAACTGTGTAGGTTAGGAAGAAAATTTGTACTATTGATGGGTCATCTGTTGAGAGTTAACCTGGTGCTTAGGATTTTAAAATCATGGGGTTTCACCAAAAGGTATAAACCACAAGCTTCTGTTTTGACGAAAGAGCAATTCTTGTGTTTTAAGTGTTATTTGGGAAAAAAAAAATTGCATTGTAGTAGCCACAAACTAGATGTACATGTATAAAGTCAGTAGCATGGTGATAAAAACTGTATAAACAGAGAAATGACTATGTACAGAATACTTTGTAAAGATGGACATCTTAAACTACTAATGCTAGACAAACTTATAATGTTCCAGCTTCTGAAAGGCTGGCTTCACTAGTAGTATTCCTCATATGCAGATGTATATACCTTTTGGTGTGCTTGCTGTGAGATCTGGACCTGAAATAAATGGAAAATAGTAAATCAGTTTTTCTTACAGAATCTTATTATCAAATAAAGTACAATTTAGTAATAATAAACCAGACTAGTTGACCTGTTATTGTATTTCTTATTTGTCCTGGTTTTGGCTGGGATAAGAGTTAATTTTCTTCTTAGTAGCTGGTACAGTGTGTTTTGGATTTAGTGTGAGAATGTTGATAACACACTGATGTTTTAGTTGTTGCTAAGCAGCACTTATCTTAAGTCAAGGATTTTTCAGTTTCCCATGCTCTGACAGCAAGCAGGTGCACAAGAAGCTGGGAGGCAGCATGGCCAGGACAGCTGACCCAAACTAGCCAAAGGGATATTCTGTACCATAGAACGTCATGCTTAGTATATAAACTTGGGGGCTGTTGGCCAGGAGGGGCAGATCAGTCTGCGGGTGGTGAGCAACTGCATTGTGCACCACTTGGGTGTTTTTCTTGTTGGTTTTATTTTTTTTTATTCCTTTTCATTATTATTATTACTGCTATTACTATATTTTATTATTATTGTTATTGTTAGTATTAAATTTTACTTTAGTTTAGTTTTTAAACTGTTCTTATCTCAACCCACGAGTTTTACTTTTTTTCCAATTCTCCTCCCCATCCCACTGGGTGGAGGGTGCAGAGTGAGCAAGCAGCTGTGTGGTGCCTAGTGACTGGTTGGGCTTAAACCACAACATTGTTTTACTAGCAGTTATTTAAAGGCCTTTTAATTGATGTTAACATCTTTGTAATGTATTTACCAGGAAACAGATCCCTCTGACAGTTGTTTTGTGTTGGTTATCTTTTTATTTATTTTTGAGCCCACCATACTACAAACCCAAAAGAATATCTAATCTGCTTTTTTTATTCCCACCCCTCCCATAGAAAAAGCTTACAGTTCAAGCCAGTACTGCCTTATTTCTTGTCAGGTATGTATTATCAGACTGCAATAGATTTCCAAAGTTGACATTATTAACCTCTGAAGCTAACATGTCAAGAGAACTCCAATTCAGATTCTATTCCAGTCTAGCCCCACAAGGCCGAGAAGCAACTATTTCATAGAAGGACAGGGAATTACTTTCCTCAGTCATACATTCAACTACTTCCAATAAGGAAAGTTTCTAACATCTATAAAGAAAGTATCTAACATCTAACAGATGTTAGAAACTCACATGTGTAAACTCACATCTGTCAGGTCTCAAAACAAGGTACACACCTGAAAATTATCTCATTTAAAGGCCTTTTGTTCAAATATGGAGACACTTCTATCTGTAGTTTTTAAAAAGGTTTTCTATGAAAACAATTCAGATTTTAAGACTAAGACATGAAATTCACTCTCAATTCTTCTAAGTTTCCAAGGAATGCAGACTATTATGATTCTGCAGATTTAGAAGTGTGCATGAACTACATCAGTTTTTCCATTAAATAGGTCATTATGTATTTGCAATTACAATAGATCCCTACCTCCTTAGTTTCTCCCTTTCTTCTCTTTCCCTCTCCTCTCTACGTTTCAGACGTTCCTGATTTCGTTTCTCCTGTTTATCAGCCACAATCCTCTAAAAGCAAAGGAATACATTCATTAAGTTACATTTCAAAATTTATCAGATGAATGTGCTATAAAAATAATCTAGACAGTTAATATTCAGTTATTTTCCTCATGTATATTCCCTTTCCCTTGTGTATATTATTCCCTCTCTCTTCCTCAGTGTGTATATATATACATTTTTTTTTTTCCCTCCAAGAAACAGAAGTTATTGCAGAAGAGCTGCAGCAAAGAGATGGGTGTTACATGAAGACCTGAAATATGTAGTTATATTAAGTTTTTCAGGAAGGGGAATTCAGAGCAGTAAGTCATGTGAGAGTTTCCATGCCAATCTGATCATATTTTGGCCACTGGGGAAAGGCAGAAAGGAATCAGAACTGGGAGAGTTAATTGTTTTAGTAACTCCTTCAGCTGTGCTGGGACAAAAAGAAATCCTTAGTCTTAAAGGACTTGGTTGGGCTGACACCTAGTTTTGAAGCTACTTGTTTCTGTACTGCAAACATGAGACATGTAATTAGAGAGGATGCTTCAGCTGCTAGCCCCCAGGTTGAACTCACTACTACTGGGGACAAGGCACGCTCAGTAGAGGGCCCTCAGATGTGGAACTCACAACTGGAGATCTGGCCAAACCCAAGTCTCGCCACCTTCTGGACATGATGCAAGAAATTCAACTCTTTGTAAAGACCTTCTTCTGAGATGTGGAATTGCCCCAGCAGCATCTTGATTAGATCTCTGAGGAGAGCTCTGAGGAAGGAGGGGATAGTTATTGTTTTCTTTTTTTGTTAGCGAAGCACTTCAAAAGATTATTTTATTGATGCTTTGGGAATGTGAAATAATTATCCATGCATTTTTTTTTTTTGAATGGTGTAAATAATCAGTTATTTCAACCCTTTATGTCAAATCATATCTATACTTCCTTGTACAATATCAGTAATTTAACTACAAGTAAGGTTTCTTGTTCAAGTGACTCTTTGCATAATTTCATGGAGCGATGAGAGGAAGCACACATGATCTATTCTGGGCATCTAAGGTTTAAGTTACAGCAGCTGTATTTAGGAGCCTAAATTGCCAATATATTCAACAGAAAGAGTTGGACTTTCCAAAGGGTAAGTCACAGTATCCATGCAAGACAACTAGAATATTATGAAACATAAACCAAGCCAATTTACTCAAACTCAATAGCAGCTTTTTCTGCTTTTAGGGCTTCAAATCATTTGGCTATTATCTTTAGTGATTTCTACAGTTAAATGCTTAACTGAGCCTTGAACTCCGTAATTTGCACATTTAGATGATAAATGGCACCAGTGTCCAAATCCATCCTCTTGAATACCGGAAGTCTTGAATATAATTCCATTAAGTCCTTCTTCCAGCACACAATTTCTGGTCAGGATAATGTTGTTTAGGATAGTATTCCAACTGGTTTTCAAACCGTCAAGCTAGAGAGAACATGCAACCTCCCCAGAACAATTATTTTAATAGCTAGCCTGACGCCTATATATATATATATATATATATGTATTTATAGTATTCTGACTTTGGATAGCTACACCCTTGAGTTGTTGGAACTTATTTATTTCATCTATTGTCAGTTAAGCTTAAAAGCCTTCAAAAATTACTTAAAGAAAACTTCTTTAGTTGCTGGTACCTACAGAATGAAAGTCACCTCTTAATCTTTGTCTGGATAAAATAAGCAAATTGAGTTTTAGTCTTTCACCATACAGCCGGCTGTTTGAGATCCAAGCATTTCTGTAGATCTTTTCTGAAAGCTTTGCCACGTGTTATCATGCTCCTTTCATATTGGTACCAAAAATGAGGATTTCAACACCAGCCCTATTAACATTTTATCCTAATTAAATAAATAAAATATGACTCAGGCCCACTACATGTTCTTGTATTTTCAAGAGTCTCATTATTACTTTCAGCCAATTAACTGGCTAAAACTAAAGTTCATTTGGCTATCTCCGATGACTGCTAAGTATGTTTCAACATCGCTGTTGTTCAAAATACAGTTCTCCATTTTACAAGTGGAATCGCACTCTTTGTTCCCAAGATGCATTACTTTGAACATGTGTTTTAATACACTCAGTGCAAAAGAGGTCATCTTATCAAATTATCCAGGTAACTGAGACTAAATTGGAATGTTTAGTGTTTTGTAGACTAATGAAATCCCAAATTTTAAAGTAATATGAAAAAAATTCACACACCCAGAAAGAAATATTCCATTAAGGTTGTCTGGCAAGTAAGTAGGAGCACACACACATACAGACACACAAAAATGTAAGAATGATTTACCCTGAGTTCCTCAAGCTTCTCTCTTATTTCAATAAATCCTAAATGCAGTTTTCCTCCAAAGTGGTCAGCAAGTCGTCGGTCATTGTCATGAAGACCAAGATAAGCCGAGCACACTTCACAAACCCGTAGCTTCTGCTGCTGAAAGCTGGAGGCAGGCATAGAATTTCTGTATACTTCCTAGAAAAAAACCCAATGTGCTAACTGTTACTTCTCAATGCACAGAAATACAAAGATAACACTTTACCAAAGATATACTAAAAATTGATAACTGAATTCAATGTACACCAGCACACCCTTTAGTTAATTCACACTATTCATAAATCAAGTGTCTCGTTAAGATACAAGGCAGGTTCCTTATTTTGAAGATCGGACATATTTAAAGGCAGGACATCAGCAAGTGGTTTTGCAAATCAAACAAAGTGGGGTGATTATTAACTTTACTTAAGATCATACTACTTAGAAGGATAAACAACTTTTTCATATGCAACAATGAATACGTTAACACTACAACTACTATGTTAACATATTATGAAAATATTATGCCAGTTTTAATTCTGAACCCAGTTTAAAACAGTAGTAGTTTCCTGAGAAATCTACCTGCATTTTAGCCACGAACAAGTTATCTGAGCAAAATTTATCTACAGACGCTCAGATGACAGAGAAGAAAGACTGCCAGCAACCCCTCTGGTACCATTAAAACAACTGCAGATGTTTTAAGTATCTTGGTAAAATACAGTATGGAAAAGCTCTTGGTGAGTTCTGCCACCTGAACATTAC
This sequence comes from Pandion haliaetus, assembly GCA_013401275.1. Taxonomy (NCBI): domain Eukaryota; kingdom Metazoa; phylum Chordata; class Aves; order Accipitriformes; family Pandionidae; genus Pandion; species Pandion haliaetus. The sequence goes on along the minus strand of VYZV01025911.1, from coordinate 13,584 downwards.
AACAGGGACTGTTTTGACTTGCCTGATACACAAGCCATTGACCATCTTTCAGTGAAGACAATGGTTTGCCTCACTGAAGCCTTCCAGTACAAGCCACATCAGCACACCACGAGGCACAACAGGGTTGTCACAGCAAGAACCGTGAGACCGAATGAGGCAAGTCAGTCCAACAAACACAGACACAACTGTAGTGTCCACAGATACAACTGGTCAATACAGCTAAACTAAGATAAATGCATCATCTGTGGAAGTGAGTATAATTTTAATATAATAGGAGTGTATTAAAAGGTAGAAACTTTAACTGTACTGGATGCCGCAAAGCAAATTCTTTAGTTTTATAAGAAGCAATTAGTTAAGGAAGTGACAGAAGATAAGACATCTTGCATTACACAGATGCCAACCAATTTAATCTTGGACACTGCCCTCTCCATCCCCCAAGCCTTACACAATCAACTTACTTCTGCTTCTCTCTTCTTTACCCGAGCCTTCTCCACTTCATCCATTACTTTTTGAGATTCTTCCACATTCCCATCAGCTCCAAGCTGTTCTACTTTGGCCAGCAGTTTCCCAATTTCTTCATTCAATTCATGAACTCTTTCAGCCTTGAAAGACAAGGAAAGACTTAACACAGGAAATGCTTTTAATTATGGATAACAATCTGAACTACTACCAAGTTATTATATGCAAAATTGGTAGGATAGAATTAAAAGAAACATGCAGAGGTAAACTTCTCCAGGTAAAAGTGAAACAGAAGTTGCCTCATGTAAAAACACACAGAGAAAGGCTGAGTTACCAAGTCTATGTACCAACTCCAAAGCACGATTTTGTTCAGAAACTTCAAGTAATTCACACTGTTGTCTATAACACAGTCTTGCAAAATTAGTATTTGTACAACCATTCCTTCTAGCATGTGCATTTATGTGCAGAAAAATGATGAAAGTTTTTTTTTTTTTCAGTTAGAAGATCTAGAGAAAAGCACATCAGATTTTGTTAACTTTATGGATGAAGTTTTGAGCAAAAAGTGTAAGAATTACTAACATTTGTATGGCATGGTATCACAGAGTCAAGGTTCCTGAGCTCAAAAATATCAGAGGTCTCTTCCCTGTGTTCTCCTCTCTGTGCTTTAAAAGGTAGTTTTGGGAAGGACAGAGAAAATGTCTTAATTTTTCCCCTCCTCAGTATGAATTCTCAGACTCAATAGCTTGCCAAAGCCTTAAGTTGGCTCCTTAGAAAAACAGGCCTTCAAAGAGACTTCAGTAACTAGTTTTACATGCTTACTTTAGCTGCAACTTCAGCACTGATCTCTTCTTGGGTTTCAGCTAGTCTTTTCTTTGCCACTTCTGTTCTCCTGTCACAGTCTGCAATAAATGACTGCAGGTGGTCCATTGCCTACAGTATCAATAAAAACACTGATCAATGCTGTCAAGAACATGAATATTTCATTAGCATTAACACTTTCCAGGTTTATTAAGACTTAACTTTTATATGTTTTTATTAGTGAAACCTTTGTAAAACAATAATCTAGCAGTTTATGGTGACTAATCACCTACATTAATACAAAACATTTTAAAAATCATAGTCTACATGTTGTCATAAGTATTTGCAGGTATTTGGACGTGAATCTGTCTTTAAGTTTTCCCTAAGAAGTGAGCAATTCTAACGTGCATTAAAATTCTTCAAAGGATACTCAGGTTCACCTCACCCAGCCAATACATGCAATACTGTAACTTTTTTCACTAGGGTTTTAAGCTATTAAGCATATTAACTCTATCCCTCCAAATAACAACAAAAAACCCAAACCTTTTTATCCTAGTGAAGACTAACTTCCTAGTTGGGAGTTCAAAACTGTATTACTCGAACTACCATGTACTGAGACATAGCATATGATTTGTTATCCCCAATACAAAATTACTTTCTTCAATAAGCATAGAATTTAAGACTCTCTTCAAAGCATACACAGCCTTAACATTTGCCTTCTATTTGATAACACTAAGACAGCATCCAGGTTCATGATAATTTGTTCTGTGGAAGGCTGTTAACAGTTCTACCTAGAGACGACTACCAATGCAAGTTAAATACTCACATATAATCATGAAGAGGCATGTATCCTTCATGTAACTGTGACAATGGTTTCTCTGCCTCTTTCTATAAAATTACTTCCCAAAAGTTTTCCTTCAGTGTGTACCAAAACTTAACTTTTGTTGCTCAGTTTATCCACCTAAGCACACGAATTATGCTTTCTCTCCATCATTAAGATAAAATACATACATCAAGCTCAAAGAAGAAATCTTGATCTTTGGATGCTATTTCATAGTCTGCCCTTAATGCCAGGTCATGCACCTTCAGACATTCTCCAAGGTCCATTCTCTATAAAGACACAGGAGGAAAAGTGGTATAACTTTTCATATTCTTTAACAGTCAAATATTCTGAAGCAAATCATCTCCCCTGTAAGAATGAAAAGACGGTTTAATAAAGCTGTAAGACAATACCAGATCTTTAATAAACATGCACAAATCAGGAAATAATAAAAGCAGATAGAATTAACAGCTTAGCTTATCATGATGGCTGTTTGCATTACAAAGTATCATTAATGTACTGCAAAAACGTGGTTTTATTTGAAGTTCAAAAAAGGTGACTGAAGTGGGACATCCTGTATTGAATTAAAACAGCTTAGGAGAACCAAGTTTCCTGCAATTAAGTGTTCAAATGCTTGATCTGAACTGTCTGCACACTCTGTATGTGTTCCAGTTACATTCATCACCTGAAATAGCTACAACCAGAGCACGCTGTCTTAAAAACCATTCTTGAAGCATTTCAAGTAAGATAGCCAAAAATCAAATCCCAGCAAAACATTTTGCAGATGAGTGAAGATGACCTGAGTGTTGGACTATGTTCAAGAATCAGGGAAGAAAAAGTATAGATATTTTACTTGTAATCTAAAACTGTTCTAGAAAGGGCAGGAAGGAAGCATGAATTTAAAGTAAGTAGGCTGCATCACTAACCCTGCATACAACACCACTGAGAAGAGTGTCCAGAATCTTAACAGGCAACAAATACTGGTTTTAAATTGAAATTTGCATACCACACACACTAAAAAAAAAACAGAATTCACATGGCAATGCCATGACACACTGTTCACTTGACATGTATTTT
>VYZV01025909.1:5838-19428 GCA_013401275.1 Pandion haliaetus | reverse complement strand
TCCCTGATTTTTAGTTGAATTTATCCAGCTTTACCATCTGCCCACTTTGGGGGGATTGTTGTTTTTATACTATTTTCCGCTATTACTGAGGTTCAGAAAATAGTTATAGCATACCAGAGAACAGGAATAAAATTATGCTTTCCACTTATTCTCAGCATTAACTCAGTACAATATGTCTAAATTGTCCTTGGGGGCTGCCCCAGTGGTACCCTGAGAAAAAATCCACTGTCCAAGCCCACCTAGAAGCCAGATGGACCTCTCTTTAGGGTACACAAATGGAGGTTTACCTGAGGAGGCTCAGAAGTTTTCTTCAGCATTGGTGCAGCATTTCACAATTTACGTGTAGTAGGCTGTGCACAGGCTGCTGTAGCTGTATCACTCGTACAGCTGGCAGAAGTATCTCCGAGATATCTGTCAGATGAAGGATACGAGGATCAGAGGTGGAGGGATTTGGGATAGTCCTCTGCTTCTAGCTTCTCCTGAAATTCACCTGAAGGATTCATGTCTCACTGTAAGGCTTTATTTCCAAGCTTTAGCAATGGTGAAATTCTGCCATTAGTAGTTTTGCCAAGCAGTATCACATTTCTGAAGTACATACCCTGTACAAACATTACTTTCTATTGGATACAAGCAAGGCTGTAGTATCAAGCCCTTAAATCCTTTGTCACCTTTTTTTAATGATGATTCCTCCCTTATTTGATGAAACAGTGCTTCTGATAACAGATGTGAAGGACTGCAGAATTGTCTCTTAGAGTTAGGAAAATTAAAATTTCTGCGTTGAGAAATTTAGACTCATGAGAAACCTGAACTTCACACCAAGTGGCAAAATTCAATTTGCATTTGATGAGATCTCACCCTAGGTGCTTAAATCATGGTGTATTGGGGATTTGTGTAGAACTAGGAAGCTGACAGTAAAAATTCTTCCAGAAGGAAGAGCTTGCTTGCAGAAGTAATATCACCACCTGATACGCTGAACACTAATTATGGTCACTGCAGGCACTTCCAGCTCAGCAGAAATGAGGTTGATGTTTGCACTGTTTATCTAAGCAATTCATAAGGGAAATAACCAAAAATGTGTTACTGCAAAAATAACTGATACAAAAACACAATGGAGGAATGCTTGGTGTTGGACAAATCTTTTGAGGTACATTGTTCTGCAAGCTGAGTGCAGTTTAAATTGAACTTAATATTTCATTGCTGCCATGGATTATTTACATAAAAAATGAAATAACTTGAAGGTTAACTACCAGTTGTACTGTGATGTGACATACAAATTTAGAGACGTGAAATTCAGAGCAAAGGACAACCACTGGCATTCCAAATCGTACTGTGCTTGTATGTGCAGAACTTTCAAGCTGCTTAGGAGCGTGGTATGTATGATTTTGTTTCTTCCAGGTTTATGACATTTGTTTTATAACTCTAAGCATGTGTCTACAAAAACTGCTGCCTAGGCTTAAGGAAAAAATAAATCAAGCCTATAGAGGGAGTATTCTAACAGGGAAATAAAACGATGTGATCTCTGCTTTGGAAGTATGCTGCACTCTTTGCGGAAAGGGTATTTGCCTAGGCAAAATTATTACTTTTATGACAGATTGATCAGCGTTCCATAGGTAGCTCCTTATGGAGAATGCTACAGTTCAGCTTCTAAAATTCATGGTCTTTCTTGTGCTTCCTCTCATTAACGATAGAATTAAGAGAACAGATTCATAGGGTGGGTGCAATAAGTTACAGAATTTAGTTTCACAGACTCTGAATTTATCTGATATACAAAAACACTACTTTGTTTATATTCCAATACATTTTCTCTTCACTATACTATAAATCTGTGTGGTGGTTTTGAGCACAGCAGTTAATGAAATATAATTAATCTCAAAGTCTCTAATAAGGCTTTAAAAGGGACTCATGTTAGTTGGATCTGTAGACTGTATTTTTTTATTCCTAAACATTTAGTTTTCCCTTTTTAAAGAGATTAAAAAACCCCAGTGCTTTCCTTTTTTCTTTTATTTGTCACAAGATACTTACTGTCTTGACCTTTTACCATATTTAACTCTACAAATGTGGTATATTTCTGGAGCCAATGTACAGTAAAAGCTACTTGCAGTGAAATTATTAAGTATCTGTTAACAAATGCAGTTGATGTTTACTTCCCACTAGTCTATGACAGTATGCCAATGGCACTCTTGTCAAATTTAGTTTAACCTCACTGAAAACTAAAGAATTTATATCTGTGAATGATCTGAAGCAGAAGATATCTTCAACAGTGAGCGACCTTTCCAATTAACAGACCAATCTCCCTTTTAAAACTGCATGTTTCTTCCTGAATGCTGGCCTCACTCTTTCTGTGTTCAATATATTCACAGCTGCAGGACAAGTGGTTATGTATGGCAGCCTTAAGTATCTTCAACTCCCATCATTAGTAATACTGTAATTAGTGCCTCAAAGGTTCGGGCCATTTGTATGATACCATTTTCTGTCTGGCTAAAGTCAAATGGAAAGACTGGATTCTCCAGTCCCTGCTTGGGGAAAGGCCACGTGAAGTAAGGGGAGGTAGGCAGCATGCATGTTTTTGCGTCTGTACCTGTACCCTTGTCTGTGTTACTTGCTGACTGCCTCAGGGCTGTCCTAACTTACGTCTAGCTGTCTGTTTACACCTACATTAACTCTTTTCAAGAAGGATTTCTTTTTCTCTTGCTTGTCTGGTTTCACAGTTCCTAGCTTTTACAGCTGACCTAGCCTGAAAATTCCCTAGTTTGGCAACACGATGTGTACACTGCTGGGATTTTCTGCCATTCTGTTTTGTGTATGTCTGCTCTGCCTTTCAGTACGCGTGAGTGACTTTATAGCTTTTGGAACGCACTTAATGGATTAGCTGAGCTACCCTCACTATATGACTGGTGCGAGGTAAAGACTTTACGTTTCCCATGCAGGTGACAGTAGTCTCAATGGGTCATTCTGACACCTAAAGATAGCCTTAGCTGGCATACTTACTGTTCTTTCTTTCTTTACTCATGGGCACAAGCCGTGCTTTGGCTGAGGAATCATAGCACACAGTCCTGGAGGAGATTTGTAGTAGTTGGCTCTCATAGCTTTGAATGCCGGTAGTAAAGGCAGAGTCTGTCCATGTATGTTAAATCCCAGACTTCATCCTGTAAAGAGCGGAGTAAGGACAACACGAGAACTCAGTTTTGCAGTAATATTCACACTGCTTTGCACTTTGCCTGGAAACTCCTGTTAAGCCATGGTGTGCAGGTAGAACATGCAGTGAAGTGATTAAGTCTGTCTTGTCTTAGACAAACCTACTTTCCACCTAAGCACTTGAGAGTAGGGAAATTTCTGTTTCAAGCATCTACTTGCACTTACAAACTGAGACACTCTTACTTCTGTATGATTTGCATTTTTGCTTTGTAGAGTTCTCATTCATTCATTGTTTCCCTAGATACTTATTCCATACTCATTTCAGCCACCACCATTGATGGCTACTGAGCAGTAGGCAAGACTTGAGTTTTTACAGCTTCCATGCATGTGCACACACAGACATATTCTGGCCCAGCGTGAGTAATTATTTATCTCAAACATATAAAACTTCTGACCTGTACCTAATTTTTGAGTGCTCGTCTGTAACTTTTAAGACAAACACAATTAGAAATAATAGTAATGTAGAATAGCCACGTAATAATAATATAGCGTAGGAAGAAAAATACTGATTTTCAATTATTTAATGGTGTACTATATTTTTTCGTTCTGTTACAGGGTGTATTTTTTAATTCAGAGTTGTAGAATTTAGCATATCTTAACTTCAGCTAATGTTTTTCCAGTAGTAAAAGCAACTTCATATTTTAAGTACTCTAATGGAATATGCTGAATAAATCAGCAGCCATAAAAGAAATTACCTTTTATTTTACATATCAATTGTAAGAATTGAGAGAAAGAGGGATTTCCCTGGGAAATGAACGCAAGGATTTTGCATCTGAAAGAATCATTTCTAGTTTAAAAGGACACTGAAATGTTTAATAAAATGAATACACATACTTATATAATTCCTAGAGATTAACATCTCTGTAGGGTTAATGTACACAGATGAATGTATTTTAAAGGTTGATTAAATGTCATCAGATTGCTGTAGTTCTCACCTGTCTAGAAGAATGTAGCTCACCAATCCATGAAGTTATTTACATTTCCATGTGTTAGGTATAGTACTATGTGTGAAGATTGGGGTCTACCAGAATATGATATAAATACATTATGAAACTAAAGAAGAAGTCTGCAAAGGCCTTTGTTTGTTTCTGTATCAAACAAACCATTCATACACTTGGGTCTATGTTAAGTGAATGAGAAATGTAGTCAAGAGTTAAAACAGGTTTCATTGTGTATACAGACTTCAAAAGTGTGCTTGTTTATATAAGCCCTCTTCTTTCTCATTTGGAAATGAAATTATTAATGTTTTTCATCAGCCTCATTTGGATTTTTCAGCTTTGTGAACTTTATCTCTGGCATGTGGGTGTTCACAATATACAAAAACTTTGGACTGTATTGTGCAAGATATCAGATGTAGGTGACCGATAGCAAACCCGAACACAGAAAATTTACCTATCTTTTGGGCTCCTCTCTTTTATCTGATGGTATGGATACCTAACGCCTCTTCTGTGCTGCATGCACACTGTGAACAAGGTCTTGGACTGCAAACCAGTGTAGACTAATAACAATTTCCCCTCCTGATCTGACAGCGGACCTTTCACAGTGTTTACCTTCATTTTTTTATGTTCTTGACATGAACTTCCTTGTTTTGCCATGGATTTCTGTACTTGGGAGATTACTCACTATTTTTCCATTGTGTGAGAATGGATTTTTTACATATCAAATTTACTAACAGTAAACATGGTTTTTTGCTGAAATACTGGGTGAGAGTACAGTCAAAGGAGTTCTATCTGTAGTAAATTTAGAGCAAACTTTTGAGTTTTTGAGCAGAGTGCTCTGTGAGCAATACTGATCTTAGAATTCCTGCATAGTGGTATATTAGTTGTGAGATGAGAATACTTCAAGGAAGCTAAGGTACAGCTTCAGCTGCCAGCGTACTCTTAATATTTTTCTTCTAAGAATAGAGGTAACTTCTTATAATTGCTGTGTGTTGGAAGTGGAACATACCTCAATAGTCTGACTTTGCTGAGCAATTGGAAACCCCTATGATATTTTCAAATTACTTTATGGCAAAAGAAGAATAATATTTCAGCTTGGATCTGACAAGCTTCTTCTCTTTCCTAAGTTGCTGACCAGCAAAGAAGAGAGAAACTGAAAAAGAAGATAGCCAGGTGTGAAGAGGAAATGAGCGTGGGTAAAACTGCCTCCCGATCCAGCTCACGAGAGAGTGGAAGGCTGCTGCCATCCTCTTTTGGAAAGGTAGATATTTTAATTTTGGTTAGTAGATATCATGATCTACTTGCCTCCCATAATAACAGCTGATCGCTGCTGTGCAGCAGCTGTAGAGGGAGGGCTGGCATTTTTGAAGCAGCAGAAAATAGACAAGGGTCTTCCTGGCACGTGCCCAACACCAAATGCATGTCTCGGCCTTCTGACAAAGATGGCAGGTATCTGGATGAAGAGTGCTTGTGGTAAATTCAAGCTCTAGTTACCCTTGAATTCTCTCGCATTCATCTCGGCTGAAATTCCCATGTCCTCTCTGTCACTCCAGAGCTTTCTACCATTTCCTAAGGCCAAACTCTAGTTACCACTAACCTTCCTAGCAGAAGAATCAAGAATCTTCTGGGTTTTTTCTGTATGCAAAGTCCTAATTTGGAAATACATTTCATATCTAACAGTATACTACATGTTCAAATTGCAGTTATTGAAAGTGAAAATAGTACTTAAGCCATCAGAATAAGTGCTTTTCTGTCTATATACGTAGGCTCACTTACTTTGGCTGGCATTTCATCCAGATACGTGGCATATATTTCCAAATAATAAATAAATAGCCTAATAAATTACATTCTCTTGTTCACCACTGTAAAGGAGCAGTTACAGCTTAAAACAGAATGATGTTTTAACTCTGTTGATTTTAACAGCAAATGCTTCATATGTTGTTTAAATATGTGACGAGCTGGAGAACATTTCAAAGTAGTACAGAAAACTATTAGTTTCTTTCTGTGTGACTGGTTTTCGCAGCAGGCAGGCAGAGTGTGACCTTATTGCAGTGCAGAGAAATAATGCTTTGAAATTCAGTACATGGCTGTTAGTTATGGATGAAAGCGCAGGCATGCATAAGAAAAGGGAGGAAATGTCATATTTAAAATCCAAATTTTATTTTTTAGTAATACGACTTTTGTCCATCCATGTTATTTTCTGCAAACTGGGGGCAGAAGTTCCTTAAATTATTTCATTGCAAACCCAAGTAAAGCGTGCTTAAAATGTATCTCTGATTACTGCATAAATTCTCATTTTAAAATGGAAGGAGGTACTTGTGGTCTTTAATACAGCATTATAACAGACTGTCACTTTTTTCCTTGTTTTAATCTTTTGCAAAACAAGGTCTTTCTAAAATGATATCTGTCCCAGTGCTTCTAATTACTTACAGGTGCATTCCCACCAACATTTGTCTTGAAAGTGTAGTCTGTATTATGCTAACAGAAACTGCAGCTTTCCTCATGTTTGCCAGCCTCAAGGTATAATTCGACAAACTGTCTGAGTCTGAATTTCAAGTTATCAACTGAAAAGTATATTTTAGAAAGTGACGTTGGGAGACTTGCCAAATTAATGTTTAACCACACATAAAAAGTAATTTTTGGATGTAATACTTTTTTTGCTTCTAGGTTGTTTTTCTTAACTTTACAAATGCAAAGAGTAATCTTCACTAAAATATTATTTGGCACTTTGTTAATCAAATTGATTGCTGAACTTACAAAATACGTTTCACTGTAGTATAAACAAGAGCACCAGTGAGTCAGTAGGAAGTGAAAATCTGTAAGTGAGCCTTCTGGTAGAAGGGTAGGCAGTGGAAGTAATTGGGCTGTCATATTTTTGTGCTAAAAATGAAGCACCATTTAAACTTTACTTCATTGGCCAAAATATACATTGATTTCCTATGCTTGTTTATACACCAGGGGAGGATTCTTCTACTTCAATGACTAGATGTCCTCTAATGCATTTTGAGGCTGAGTTAGCCATTCTAATTGTATTTCTCTAGTCATCAGGATATATCCATAGGTGACAGTTGGAAAACAAATTCTAAGGATGCCTATTAAAGCATATGATAATGTAGAGGACTTTTGCCACACAGTAATCATATTGCTGTCACTGTTGCCATGAGGAAAAAGCTGATTATACATCCTCTGTTTGTGGAAATGCTCCAATAATTGTTTTGTTGAATTCGGATATTCCTGGGTTGGGATGAAATTCAGCACAAATTTGAAGCAGTCAACCTTGGAATACTCCAGGTTTCCAAGGAGGTAATGGGAAGAGTAGAATGTGGTCCTGTGCTTAATAAGCATCTTACAACATTACAGGAGGAGTGTGAGAAAAAGAGACGAAGAATTATCCTGGCTTTGCCACTGTTACATTTAAATGTAAGAATACAGAAGTTAAAGAAATTACTTTCATGATACATCATTTCTTGCCTAGTAAAATGTGGCTCTTGTAAAATGTATATCAATTTAAGAGTAACGTGCATACATATATATGTATATAAAAATAAAATAACCCTTGCAACTCTGACAAGGTCAATGTCTGACTAGATTATAGGCTAAATACATCTAACCAGCTTTGATATATGCACCTGACTTTCTATTTTCAAAAGGCTTCATCCATTAGCATTCACTTTTTATGCGTTTTGGTGAGTCTGGGTGCCTTTTTTTCATCATTTTCATTTTTTACATAGCTGCATTTATTATTATTATTTAGTGCTGCAGCAGAGAACAGAAACTATTTTCAATTAAGACTGTGCTTTGTGCATGGTAAAACCAAAAAGAAGTAAAAAGAATTCCTCTAAGTTATATAATTCATGACATATTTCTTAAAACTTCTGTGATTTAGTCAGTGTATTTTTTTTTTATACACTGAGCTGACTATGAAACTGAATAGCTATAATATGTCTTGAACCTGGCTGGCATGCTCTTTGACTGTTTTGTACAAGGGTTTAAATGCACAAGAACAGTGAATTCTTTATCTGTTATATCTAGTTATAAACATGAAGTTACTGTAATGTGAGAATCTGCTATGATAGGTAGTGAACTGAGAGAATTATTTCTGTTGTGGTTACCTAGATTTCATTACTGACTTTTTGAAATAATCAGTGATTTTAATCAAAGATAGTATTTTGATCACAGAGATAAAAATACTCCATCTAGATCCGTGGGTTAGGATGTGATAGATGTTTATGATGCGTCATGCATTTCTCTACTTTTAGCAGAAGACCTAAGTGAGAACCTAAGGAGCAGGCTTATTTTCAAATGGCACAATGGAGCAGTCTTTGGATGGGAATGCTAGCAACTAAATTACTTCAAGGACAGTAGTTTATCTCTCACAGTCAAGTAGAGGGGCAGGGAAAGCATAAGATGTCCTTGGGACAGCTGTACTTCTCTTCTGCTCCTCTCTTTCCATGTAGCATAATAATGATTGTTGACACCATGTGTGAAAGTTAATCAAAATAGGATGATAAGCTACAGATACGGATGCTGAAAGGGCTGCTAACTTTATGAATATGTAATTTTTAAGCGAGTATTTAGAGACTTATTTAGACTGAAAAGCTTGAGGATGGATAAGCAGCACATCTGTGGGCACTCATTTGTCTGTCAGCAAATTACTTATATATACTTCTTCTTTAATGAATTACTGTTTTCTCACAATAGAAAAGGCTGTTTGACAGAGTCTGGAAAATACCGTAATGTCTATGCATAGAATGCCACTACCATGTAGTCTTCCCAACAGCTGCCTTGGACGGAAAGCTGCATCATAGTGAAATACCTAGATTTTTAATTTTTATTTTTCTCTATGAAGCTGATTTGGATTTTTAAACATTCATCTGAGTGATTCAGTGGATCAAACTGCATGAAGCTCCATATGACTTATCTGTGAAGCAAGAAAACCTGAATTGAGGTGGCCATGAGTAAAATCTCTGATTTGAGCAAGACTTGGTATTTCATATCCCATGTTCAGATAATCCTGTTAATAGGCATTTCTGGCTGCTAACAAAATTTTTTAAAGAAATTAACCCATGCCAAAAGTCAGTTGGAGGAAGGCTGCTCCATAGGAAGGTAAAATTTCTCTTTTAACCATTTGAAGTATGGTTGCCATTGCCTTGACATTTCAAGATCCTTTTCAGCCTTGTTTTTGAGACTTTTTTGATTTCTTTAGAATGACAGCTATGACCATCTGCTTGTGCATATGAAATATAGATTAGGAAACACCCTTAACTGCTCCTAATCTCTCTTGTTAATTCTGTGTGCGGCACCCATGCGTGGCTATGTGAATTGCCTACTCAGATGCTTTATATTTAAAGATTTAGTATACAGTTATGACATTAACAGTCTGAAGATGTATTGTGCTTGAATTAGTTCTGTCAGAATGAGAGATGTAAGTGACTAAAGAAAGCCAAAGAACCTTCTGAGCATCAAATAAAGAAGTTTTCATCAGGAATGTTCAGTACAGGTTTCCTTTCAGGCTTCATAGTGACAATCACCTCTTATGCTGGTTGTTTGAATTAATGTCTTTCCATATGCACATTCAATAATATCCCTTTATTAATAACATCACAGTATTTGATGAAAGTGGGAATATACCACATTATACAATTGAATACCACACGCACACAAAGGAAAGAATGTAACAGGAACATAGTTTTTAATGAGAAAAATGGTTATTATTGATGCCAGTTTGCAAGCTGATTATTTTCATACATTATTTGTTCACACATTTGTGTAAATTTTCTCCCTTCCCTTTCTCAATTCTTAACTAATTACCGTAATGCATAATGAAATGAACGGATGACATACAAGGGGGTTATGAGAAGAGCAACTGTAAAGGCAGCTTATTGCTTACTACAGGAGACGTTTGCTCTGTCCAGGCAGTGGAGAGCAGGTGCTCAGCCCGCATACAGCAATATTAAAGTGGCTTATAAATGGAATTGTCTCAAGTTAAAAGAATCAGATGCTCATTTATTACAAAATTGCAGCTTCTGTATCTTGACTGTGCAGTTCATAAAGTGTCTCTCCGATCTCATTTTATGATGGTAGATGAACTATTCTACTGGAAGACCTTTTCATACAAGAACAGGTTAATTTCAAGACTTAAATTCATCTTGATGCAACTTCAGTGACCCCAGTGAGAGGAGCCTTTGGACCTTTTATGTGAAAATAGATTTAACAAGCTTTCTTTTCAAAGTTTCATTTTTATAAGGCAGCTGATACCTCAGTGGCTTTTGAGTTGAGAAACTAAACTTCTTTTAGAAACTAGAAGTAACTTAGAGAGAAATCTGGATTCTTTCTCTGTGTTACTTCTCTTGCCTGTTAGATGACAGTGGTATGCTTTGATCTGTTTTTACTGAACTTTCTCTTCCACAGAATCCATGAAGATTCAGGGGTCCTCTCTGTACAAGCTTGCTGCAAGTAATACTCTATTTACCCCAGTTTTGTGACTAACAAAACTGAAGCATAAATATGTAATTTATGAAACCTTTTAATGGGGTTATTATTGCTGAAATGTATCATTCAGTAAATTTGTATCTTTCAAAATAAATTACAGTTGGTTGAACCAATAAAATAGAAACGTATATTGCTAAGCAAGATAGGTGTCAAGATTCTTGACTCCAAATTACATTAAAGTTCTTGATAGTGCTAATGTCCAAAGCTATGATACTCCCATGGAATATTTTTTTTAATTGTATCTGAAGAATAGAGCTAAATATGTTTTGATCATTGTGTTACTGCATATTTGTAGGCATGTTTTTGTCTTTTTTTTTTTTTCCCAGCTAAACATCTGATGTTTTTATAGATACAGATTGAAGAAGAAAATGAACATACTTGCTTACAGTTAACTTGCCTATACCAACACAAGTGTACAAATAATTTTCTGAAAGCTTGGTGACAAATTGCAGACAAACAGCATTCTCTGACACTCCTTAAGATCTTTTTGAAGTCACCAACATTTTTCCTTGTTCCTGATACTGTTTCTTTGTGTATCCAAAGACTGAACTGCCTACCTGTTTGGGCAGTAAAGGGTTACCCCAGGATAAGGGCTTCAAAAGGCATTCTTCTTTCTCAGTACTTGAATGAGTACATCTCAAGACTGACACAATCGTGGCTTAGATTTGCAGTTCTATCTAGTCACTACTGTAGCTCCTTGGTCTGTTCTACTTATGATACATGCAAGGAGGAGGAGAACAGCCCTAAGCTTCCTCGTGAATAAGGAATGCTTAAATTTAGGGTATTGCAACATTTACCCTGGACCTTTGTCTTGTTTTAGGATCAGCTCAACTGCTTCCAAGAACAAGTGGCTTTCATGAGATATAGTTGTGTAATTGGCTAATGTCACTTAATATCTTTTTTTATTATATTTTGTATATTGCAGGGCACCAGTCATCATATGTTCACAAATGCTTCTACAGTCTAATTTATATTGCAGCTCCATGAACTGTTTTAATCACTGAGAGTAAAAAGTAGACAAGAAAAAATTAAGTTGTTTATAATACATACTGAAGGGTATGGAATTAGCTTTTCAAAATATCTCTATAGGTGGATTCTGAAACTTTCCAGTCTTACTTGTTTTCTGTAGTGCTGAGATACCACTGCAAGTACTTTATATGCAATCACACTGGTAAGTGTATTGGGTTTGTGTGGCAAGGTTTTGGTGGGGGGGGAGGGNGGCTTCTGTGAGAGGCTGCTAGAAGCTTCCCCCACGTCCGACAGAGCCAGTGCCAGCCCCCTGCAAGGCAGACCTGCCGCTGGCCGAGGCCAAGACCATCAGCAACGGTGATAGCGCCTGTGGGATAACATATTTAAGAAGGGGAAAAAAACCCAGCGCAACGGCAGCCAAAGAGAGGAGAACATGTGAGAGGAACAACCCTGCAGACCCCAAAGTCAGTGAAGAAGGAGGGGGAGGAGGTGCTCCAGGTGCCGGAGCAGAGATTCCCCTGCAGCCCGTGGGGAACACTATGGTGAGGCAGGCTGTCCCCCTGCAGCCCATGGAGGTCCATGGTGGAGCAGATATCCACCTGCAGTCCGTGCAGGGCCCCACACCAGGGCAGGTGGATGCCCGAAGGAAGCTGTGACCCCATGGGAAGCCCATGCTGGAGCAGGCTCCTGGCAGGACCTGTGGACCCATGGAGAGAGGAGCCCATGCTGGAGCAGGTTTGCTGGCAGGACTTGTGAGCCCGCAGGGGACCCACACTGGAGCAGTTTGTAAAGGACTGCAGCCCATGGGAAGGACTCATGTTGGAGAAGTTCGTGGAGGACTGTCTCCCGTGGGAGGGGCCCCATGCTGGAGCAGGGGAAGAGTGTGAGGGGTCCTGCCCCTGAGGAGGAAGGAGCAGCAGAGACAATGTGTGATGAACTGATCATAACCTCCATTCCCTGTCACCCTGTGCTACTGAGGGGAGAAGGTAGAGAAAATTGGGAGTAAAGTTAAGCCCGAGAAGAAGGGACGGGTGGGGGGAAGGTGTTTTAAGATTTGGATTTATTTCTTATTATTGCCTGCTCTGATTTGATTGGTAATAAATTGAATTAATTTTCCTCAAGTCAAGTCTGTTTTGCCTGTGACGGTAATTAGTGAATGATCTCTCCCTGTCCTTATCTCGACCCATAATCCTGTCATTATATTTTCTCTCCCCTGTCCAGCTGAGGAGGGGAGTGACAGAGCGACTTGGTGGGCATCTGGCATCCAGCCAGGGTCAACCCACCACAGTAAGCCTTAGTATATGGCTTGCTAACACAGGCATTTGGCATTGTCACTGCATGTTATCAGTTCAGCATTTAATTATGCTGTAGTAGTAAAATAAAGTTGGCTCACATGAGACACCAGCAAGAAGGGCTTATTTTGGTTCAGCTAACTAAAAAAAAAACAACCTCTGCATTAGGCATCAGCAATATGGACGTTTTGGGATACTGGGATAGCATAGATAGGTCTTACTGATATAGGAGAAAATTCTTGTGTGGAATTGTTGTGAAGGAAACATATGGTGTGCAGCAGTGTGATCTGTGACTTAATTTTGATGGTAAACTATCTGCCTTTTTAAATATTCCTCTAAATAGCATTTACTACATACCACAAAATGTATATTCATTGTCTTGAGTTTTAATTTAAAATATTAAGTGGTTCTGAAAGGGAAGAAATGGAATAACATAGTTTCAAAGCACTTACAGTAGCAGTGTTATGAGAAAATGCAGCATTTATATGGTAAGCGTCATATTGCTTAGAACTTTTAAGAACACCATTTTTAGGATTTGAATGATAAAATAGAAAATCTTGTGTATATTTACAAAGCTATACTACGAATTAAATTGGTTAATATACTATACTATATATTGCTAGTTTACTAGTAATATATTACTATCCATACTGTATATTAGTAGGTTACAATGTCATGAATTTTCAACAAATGTATAAGGTTTT
>VYZV01025908.1:26065-36202 GCA_013401275.1 Pandion haliaetus | reverse complement strand
TTAGAAAAAAAAAAAAAAAAAAAAAAAAAAAAAAAAAAAAAAAAAAGAAACTACTTGTACTCTGTGGCCTAGGTTTTAAAATTTCTTTGTGTAAACAGTCTGTTTTCCTGAAAAATTCCACACATATCTCACTGTTTATTCACTACTGAAAAGACTAAAGTCTTTCGCATATATATATTTTTAATCCAAAGCAGATAACTAGAAAGTTGTATCTTCATAAAGGGTTGCCTCTGGAGCACCTTCAACTATTGTTACACTAATTTTAAACTAACCGATGAAGCCTCTGGCACCATATAACTCAAGGTTCTCAGCCAACATATGTATTGGTATTATAACCAGATTTTCCTTAAAAATGACTGTAAGATGTCTTTCCCAACTATTTTCAGAGATTCAACCAAACTATTTCTACCTTTGCTATTCCTGTGTTTCTTGGGAGACAGGAAGAAAAGAACAGGATTTTTATTTTTATGATTATGAAAACAGAAGACTAATAATCACACATGCATTATTATACAGAACTGCTTATATAGCAGCATCCACCTTTCAGGACAGGTATCATTGCATACAGGGCTAGAACAGGACCATCTAGAACTGCCAGCCTTAGTTCAGTCAGTGGCACTTTCAGAGAAGAGATTTGTGATTAATGAAGAATACCACTGGCACATCTCACCAGTAAACACATACAGCTAATATTTAACTTTGGAGAAATTTAAAAACCAGCAAAGAATGCAGTAACACAACGAGATTAAATGAAAACATTGGGGTTTTAAGACATAATCCTCTATGCTTCTTAAAAGCTTTATATTGTCTTCTCCCAATTTTAACACATTGTTAGCTACTGTATTAGTCTTACTTCCGAAGTGCTTCAAAAGCAGCACACAAACAAGGTATTCCAAGTAAACACACTTCTGAAATTCTGCATGGAATTAAATTAGTAGTTTTGCATCTTTTCTGCATCAGACATTTTTCCACTGGGTAGTACTGAACTTTAGCACAATTTTCAAGAAAGCTTTTCCCAAGTATTTCTCTAGGGAACTTGAACAGCGACTGAAAAAAAGAAGTGACAGGACTAAAACCAGACCTACAGTGTTAGGCTGTGTAAGTCACCTCTTAAAAACTATTTCCACAAGTACTAAAAAAAATCCTAAATATTCATTCTGTTCACATCTTGTCCCTCACCAAAAATAAAAAAACACATACAGATTTGATTTTTAACCTGTCTCACTTTACATTTTTAGGGGTCTAAGCTTTAGGACTCAATTCAAGCTATTTTACACGTGAAATATCAAAACCATTAAATTAAGTTAGAGCTGAGATTTTCAGGTATTTACATGGCTGCACGAACTGAAGTTTCAAGTTGAGAGCTACATAGTGGTAGAGTTGGTAAAACTGAAATCAGGAAAGGATCAACAGGTCCTTCCTCTCATGCCTGTGGGAGCCTGATCTTTCTGTCTCTTTTCTTTCCAAGAAATAGGACTACAGCAGAGGCTGCCTTATGTTTCCCAAAAAGCATTAAATGTAATTACCCATTTCACTTCACGAATTGAAGGCAGCTGGCACTTTGAACAACCCAACACAAGAATTAACAGCCTAACCCACAAATACTAAAGCAGCATACTCCCCGGCTGTGACACCGGCTGGCCACTTGCGTCAGCCAGCTGGAATATATCTGCTCAGAAGCAGTTAGGCCATAGTCTTGACATAACTTTAAATCTCTAGCAGTTGTATTGCTCTCTAAGCCATACAGCTTCCTCTTTCAGGCTGATTCCTTTTCCACTTTTAAAAGCTTTCTGTTAAGATTTTCTGCCTGGTGTATATAAGGCTCCGTTAAAGCTTCACTCCTCTTTGAGACTTATGTGCAATGGCTTTGGGCAAGACTGCATGTTTTACAAACCAAGCAGGAAGCAAAGCTCTACTCAACTCTTCCTGATAGACAAAAAACCACAACCAAAAGTCTACCTGGTTTGGACCAGCCAATGGGTTACCAAAAGAAAAGGAAAATAAATTCAACAGTTTAAGTATGCTGCAAAGAGAAAATAAGCATTTTTTCAGAGGATAAGTTTGGTTTTTCATGTTTATAAATCAAGTAGGTGGAGGAAGTAGTCAATAGGAAGACAGCGTAATGAAGCAGTTGAGTTGACAGGTCTGAAAGTGTGACTTTCGGTGCTATCCTGGTCTCATGGAATGACCTGCCTTCAGCTGACCCAGGTAGCTGGTTTTTGGGTGTGTAAGCGTACTGCTGACCTCTTATTTCCCTGTGTGCTATTGGCTTCAAGTATTACTTTTAGTCACAGTACCTTCTTCAAGTGCATGAAGTGACAAGAGGTGCCAACCTTGCATTTCTTCAGTTGACTTGTGTGCTCCTGCCTTTGCTTCCCTGTGAGCTGTCATCCTACATTATCACAGCACCACTCAAAAACGTAAGACAATCACGGCATATGTAGCAGACTAACATGAATTTTATGCACATAAATAATTTGCCGTTCAACAAAACAAATGGCAAACTATCAAAAAGCCCCACTGATTGTAATAGATCTTGGACTAGGCTTCAAAAAACAGGTATTTACCCTTTGCGCTTAGAGCTGTGCTAACACATAATACAGACACACCATGATATCACGTGTCTAGGGAGCAAGTTTATAGCAACAGCCTGCCTTCAGGAAAGAGGTCTACAGGCAAAAGAATACTGACTATTCACATCAGAGCTCAATGAGCAAGAGGGGTTAACTTGCCTATAATAAAAAGTTGAAAATGACAAAGCAAAAGTAACTTTGCTTGATGTGCAGTATGCAAAGTCATAAAAAGTTAAGTCTCGGGGAGAGGACACTTGATCTTCTAGTTTGCCTTCAGTGCTCTCAAACATATTTGTGAGAGCTGGGGAACAACCAAATTATTTTTTTAGGGCCTAATCCAGGACATGCTGAAGTTAGTAGGAAGTCATTTATTAATTTCAATGAACTCCAAATCTAACATGAAAAAAACAAGCAAAATAACCCAAACTTATGTACTGGTCACTGGAAACAAGACCTCTTTCCAGCAAGCTTTGCTCATAAGACAAGCCTTTCACAGCATGACCTTTCTAAAGAGAAATGGTAGAGACAGAAAGGAAATATTCAGGACTGGATTTTTTTTCTTCCCCAGTGTACACAGATGAGAAAAAATACATGTAACCTACATTGCTGTAAATTGGGTATTCCCAAAATTCAGGCTTGATTAGAGGTACAACAGAAACCTATGTAACATATGATGGAGCAATGAGTGACAGGTCACCTCAGCCTCCCTATTTCTTCACATCCTGTGGACACTTTTAAATTTTTAAGTGTGAAATACTATCCCGATACACAATGTGTCACCTGATACATCTCCAACAAATGCCCAAGCAGTTTATATTTACTATAAACTATTACACTGGAAAAACTGTGCCTACAAATATGCACAACATTTATTGCACTGTAATGCAGTGCAAAAAATAACTCAATTACAGAGAATCAACAAGAAAAAAAAATTTAAAAAGGCTTATCAGTCATGAATAAACTGCAGATTTCCACTGATGTTTGAATGAATAACCCATATGGCAAAGATTTGCTGGAAGTAAACTCCAAAGAACAATACCTTTTGAGTGCCTAAATGCTTTTCTTGCTCCAGTATCTACCATACTGCTCAAAAGCTATAGAAACTCCATGAAATTCCTAGTTGAGCCAGCACAAAGACGTCATTTCTACACATGGACCATGTTTAATACCTACTTTCTAATAATGTGGCATCAGTCAAGTCAAATACATAGGCACTATAACCTAGAGAAGAAAACGGAAAATATGCAAGGGAAGACTGTTTCTCAAGGTATGTGAGTAACAACGAGGACTTCTCACTGTCATATATAAGTGGCTGCAGTTCAAAATAAGTTTAAGAAAGCCACATAAAGTATAAAAGAATTTAATGCTTAATGTAGGGGGTGGAGGGGAATCAAGGTGCAGAACACAGATCTTACTAGAAAACATTGCATTGCACTATCGTAACTAATGACAAGGCGATCTTAGCTTGTAGCTGGAGTAAGAATGTGTAAAAAAGATCCATTTAAAAGGTTTGTGTCAAAGGCAAAGTTAACTGCATGCTGCAGGAGGTATGTTTTGCAGGGTGCTTTGCAATAATCTTGGCTGCCCTTTGTTCCATGACATTTACCCCACTGCAGGAGTCATCAACAGGTTGACAAACTTGTCAGGGGAAACATGACCTCTGCTTCAAACTCTGTAAGATATCTCATGTCCCTCTTTGCGATAGCAAATCAAACACTATACATGGGAATCAAATGTTTACCTTGCAGTAGGAGCAAAGGCATGACTTCTTTTAGAGATCAAACTGTTCCCTAGAATCCTATAAAGCACATATCTGAACACATGCATCTGTGTACTTCAGCTCATTCTGTGCCCAGTGTAGGCCAAATACAGCACGTAGCTGTTTTCAGAAATAGCATAAAGTCACTTTTTAGCCTATAAAAACTCTTCTGTACAGCCTGCTTTCCACTAACCTGGCGATTCCAACATTTATCAATATCATGACTGCAAGTTTACTTTCCACTCCCTTCCCTGCTATTCCAGATGCAGCCTACATAGTCTATTGGTCAAATACTTAAGGACAAACACATGTACTTCATTTTTAAATCACATGACAAGATAAGCCACATTTCAGTTGAGAAAGTGCTATCAAGAAAGCAATGAATGAGCCCAGAAATTCTGGCTACCTTGGAACTGGTACAGTAGGAGCCACAGTGTTCCCTCAGCCACTTCTCATATGCACCCAGAAAAAGCGGGAGCCTCAGGCAGGAGCCTCCCCTCCCTTCTTGATCCTGGCCCACTCATTCATCATACGTTTTCCTTCATATTTCAAAAAACTGTTGGGAGAGCTCTGCTGTACTATAGCTACAGAGAAAATAGTTCTTTATGCTGAAGAATGTAAGCATTCATTTTCATAAACACTGCAACTATTCTATCACTCAAACTGCTTAGGGTGTACCCTGGCTCCGACCAGATACACTAAACAGCTCTGCTATGGTAATAAATACACAAGTACAGCACCCAGTCAACACATAAGTAACAAATGAATCCCTCCCAGAATTTGCCCGCAGCAGTCCTTGTACAGTTGCACTGAATCACCGGATAATATCAAAAAGCACAGGCCAGACTCGGGGAAAGGCAGAACAGAACTCCCTGAACATGACCTCCTTCTCTAAAAGCAGTTACTGAAATCTATTTTGGAGTCAGGGTGATGAGGAAATAAAAAAAGCCAATGAAGTAGCTAGGAGTCTAAGGAACATACAACTTAAGAGAAAGGATGTTTACTACATTGTAAAGTTGCCAGCTTAATGTATCAGCAGCAGCCTAAAAGACTGAGTAAAAGACCTAGAAATGCCACAGAAAAATTTCTGTAACAAGCTCTGCTGTACTAGCAAAAAAATGCACTGTTAGGAGTCACTGCAAAGCGTGGTTCAAGTATGGTGACAGGAACACTCAAAGCTTTACAAAACTACACAAATTCTCTAGACCACTTGTCAGCATCTCCACACTGTTCCCAGTAAAAATCACCAAAGGCAGCAGAAGCAAACAAGGCAATATTCTTCTACAGCCAGAAAGTTTTAACAGAAATCCCACATGCAGAACGAATAAAGGGAGAAAGCACATTATCAGCTCTTCCTCTGCTCCTTCTGTGTCTCTACCTTAAGAAGTTGTAAGATTTTTGGAATAAATCTTCAATAGTGCCATTTTCTGACAAAGTCACAACAAGCCTTAAACAAAGCATCCAGATTTAAAGGTCTCTTCTGGATAAAGATGCATCTATTATGTGAAACAAGAAGAACTGCTTGGCAGATGGTGATTAAAGCATCAGTCTAGAAACCGTAATTGATTCTGAAGCAACATAATTTTGACAGAGACATTTTAGAAACCAGCCTCCTGGCTCAGAATGCCTACTCAGGCTTGTTATTGTTGCAATCAGTAATACTTAGACATGAATTACATTTAGTTATTTCTCTCAAGAGTGTATTTTTAAATTGGCCTTGGTAGGTAGGTGAAAGTAATGAAGATAAATGTTCCCAAGAATAGCATAAATTTATTCATTAAGGATATAAGGTACTACAGTCCATGTTAAAGCACTGTCATTAATATGAACAGAAGCATTTAATAATATATTTTTTATTAGATTCGTATCCAGCAGACTGAAACATCCCCTATATTGGCATGAAATGCCAATAGAGTATTGATATTCCCTAGCAGCTGTCTCATCTCCCAGTGTAAGGATCAGAAATTCATAAAAATTATTGAAAAACTGTTTGTGTTCATGTGAAACAAAAATATTCTTTAGTAAGACACTCCCTCCATACACTCATACTATTTCTACAGATTCTTTGATGTTCTACAGAATAGAAGGCAAAACAAAGACTATTTTCAAAATATTCTCCACTATCTTGGTGAGGTATAAACTACGTATTTTCTTTATAGAGTCAAAGTTCAATAATAATCAAGGAAGCATCTCATATTTGTGATTTTTGGGAGCAGAAGTAAACACATTTTAAAGAAGTTCATCTATAAAGACAACAGTATCTAAAAACAGTTGTCAAATAGAAATAAGATTTAAGTGGTTAATATTTTAAGACAAAACTACTATACTAATAAATCTATTTGGCTACTTAATACTACTTCTACCACTAGAGGGAGGTCATATTCCTTCAAAGACAAGGAAAAAAAAAAAAAAAAAGAAAGAGTTAAAATGTTCAAGCCAGGTACATTTTAAATTGTGAGAAAGCAACTGAAATGCATATCTAAAGATTTATTGTGTCTAGTCAACAAAGAATGCTTGTTCCTAAACTTTGGCTACACACCTTGACAGACACATGGAACTCGTTAGGTTTGTTGTCTTCATTAAGTATATGAGCAGGTCTACAGGAAAGCTAAAAGCATCAGATACCAAAGCTATTACATTATAGCACTATTTCATATTCTGCCTTCTTAGGGGGAAAGTATGCTCTGCTTTTCTAGCCAGAACATTAGTAATTTGAAGTCCTTCCACTTCCTGCTTTACCATTTTTAATGTTTTGCTACACTTCACCCCCCAAAAATGCCAAGTTCCTAATGTAATAGTAGCATGGGATTGTCTTTATCATTTAACACAACAACTCTTAGATAACATGTGTGAAATAGGAGTTAGCGCTGAAGGATTTTAGATCCCAGCTATAATGTTCCAGCAAATAACCACAGAACTCAGATGAAGCAGCTCTCCTTGCTTGCAGGGCTGGCATCAATCCCTTATGCAGAAAGGGAAATATGTGGTGCTGCCATCGTTCTGATTACATTTACACCATCAATACTGTCCTGACATTGGTGATATAGCTAAGTTCAAAGCAGCAGATGTTATTTATCAGGTAGTCACCAAAAGGTTCTTTTGCTTATTTTATTCAAGGGACCTTAATTCTCACAGGGATTACTATTTTGAGCTGCAAAATAAATTTTACATCTGATTCCAAAGGACAATCCCCTTCCAAAGTGCACTCAACAAAAAAAATATAAAGCTATGTTTTGTGGTTCATTGTCGTGGTTTAACCCCAGCCAGCAACTAAGCACCACGCAGCCGCTCATTCACTTCCCCCTGCCACCCAGTGGGATGGGGCAGAAAATTGGGAAAAAGAAGTAAAACTCGTGGGTTGAGATAAGAATGGTTTAATACAACCAAAAAGAAGCAGCTAATAATGATAATGGTAACACTAATAAAATGACAAGAGTAATAATAAAAGGATTGGAATATACAACTGATGCACAGTGCAATTGCTCACCACCTGCCGATCGATGCCCAGTTAGTCCCCGAGCAGCGATGCCTCCCACATCCACTCCCCCCAGTCTATATACTAGACCTGACACGACATGGTATGGAATACCCTGTTGGCCACTTAGGGTCAGCTGCCCTGGCTGTGTCCCCTCCCAACTTCTTGTGCCCGTCCAGCCTGCTTGCTGGCTGGGCATCAGAAGCTGAAAAATCCTTGACTTTAGACTAAACACTACTTAGCAACAACTGAAAACATCAGTGTGTTATCAACATTCTCCTCATACCCAACTCAAAAACATAGCACTATACCAGCTACTAGGAAGACAATTAACTCTACCCCAGCTGAAACCAGGACATTCATTCAGCAGTTACTGACAACCTTTACTGCTTTACCGATATAATGCAAAATCCTCTTCCGTGAAGATGTCTTGAATTTTGTCCCCAAAGTACCTGAAAAATTAAACAACAGTCTAAAAGAGGAGTTGCTGAATCAGATTGCCTCAGTAATACCAAGACATATTCTCACACCCATCTGTGCTCTACCCACAATCAAAAAGTGAAAACATACAAAAAAATAAATCCTACAAATGCTTTTGAGCATTATGTTCAAAAGCATTGCTAAAAGATTATATGTTAAAAGATTAAAGGATCAAGATACAGCAATTGTTAATGGAATTCCCCAGGCATGAAAAAAGTCTCCTCCTACATCATGAAATAAGCACGTGGATTCAAGTTTTTAAGAGTTCAGACTACTTGACTTCTTCCACTGCTGACAAAACTGTGAAAAAATACTATTATTTACTGGTGCAAGAAGAACTCTCAGAATAAAGTTAACGGTAGCTTTCAAAGCACCCAGTTCAACAGAAGATCGGTTTTCATGCCACAAAAAGCTCTTTAACTGGTTGTGGAAACTGTGGTGAATCTAACCAACTTCTACAGTTTGTCATTACTAACCCCAGCCCACAGGGCTTGAGAAATTTGAAAAGGCAGTGAGCACTGAAGGTGTAGGATAACAAGAGAGGCAGGAAGCTACAACCCCATTTTACCTGTACAGATTAACAAAATGCTTCCCCAGTGAAAGAGCTCCAGAGTGCAAGTCCAAAATTGATGCCTGGGAAGGGAAACAAAAAAGTAGGAAAAATGAGCATGAAAAGGTTTTATCATTATTTAACTATGACCTTTAACTGTCCCAAATTGGCTCTCACTTTCCACAGCCTCCCGAGTAAAAATAATAGTTTCTAACATTCGGGTTCACAATACTAATGCTTACTTCACAACTACAAACCTCCCTCAGTTTGATGTATAGATGCACAAAATATTAACATACTATGAAAAAAGCATAGGACTATAATTCCTGAGATTCAAATCTGACATGCAGAATTGCCAGAGTCTTCCTCCATGGGCTAGCGGTAAGACACTGTGTTCCTGGATCCCTTCTTGAAGACATTTCCCTTCCACACAAAGATGACTAATTTTCCAATATTTGTGAAGCGCTCAAATAGCAGCACTAATATTTATCTTGCCCAACATTTGTTATTAAAACTTCTCCTTCACCATGAGTTCCTGTATCATTCTCATATTTAATACGGACATTAAAGTCTGTTTAAAAGAACAATTATAATTCTAAGACTTACTAGAGCCAAACTTTCTTATCCTCAATTTCTAAACCACTGTAAAAGAAAACCAAAGAGTGAAAAGTTTTTACATATGAAAAGTCAATCCATTTCTTCATCTGATTCAAGCCAAACACTTCTGCTGAGCTCCAGACCAAGCTAAAAAGATTAGTATTCAGATCTGCCAGGATAGAGAGCTACCCCTCAGGACTCTAAATTATTTCTCTAAATTGAATAAAGCACTCTTTTGTATGTCCCTTGCTGTCCACAAAATACATGTTTGTTTTGCATCGGTTAAACAGTATTTAAAAATATGACTGCTTAATAGCAGTCTTTTTTTTTATACTGGAAATATCAAGTAGCAACAGTTAATTAACCTGACTGGCACCAAAGTAATGACATCTCTGACATACAATATCCGGCAAAAGCTCTCATCGTGGAATTTGGCATTTCTTGATGCACTACATACCATTCACATTATTATAACAATATCCAAACAGTAATAAACCACTAGGTGAGCTGCCTGGAAAGAAGGATAACTTCCATCTTACCAGCAACAAGAATTTCTGGGCATGGTTGGAACAGCACTGTTTGAAGCCACTTTGTATCTTTACCCAAATAAAAACAGGCTGGTGAATGAGCAGCAGCAAATCGTCAGTCCACAGCTGTGTCAGAACTGCAGTGCCAGGCTAGCAATACAGCTTCACGTTCAACC
>VYZV01025906.1:4430-15389 GCA_013401275.1 Pandion haliaetus | reverse complement strand
CTTTGCATTTTTATAAGGGGAAAGAGGCAGGGTATGAACAAGAAGGAGAGAATTTTTAAACTGTATCATCAGCAATATTAATCCATCACATATTTCATTACACATGACTTCCTAAAGAACTAGAAATGCATACAACTGAATGACAGTACATCTTTACATAAGCTGTTAATGCACTCCTGTAATCCAGCTCTTTTTAAAGGTCAGCAATGCAATCATGAGCAAATGTAGAAACAGAGAAGCATCTGAAAAGGTGTGAGGGAAGAGTTGTCATGTCATGGAAAAACTTGACAAAATTATTAAAGGTTAAAAGTCAGTAACAAAAGGAGGCTTATTTAGAACCCTGAGCCTGTTCAATCACATTAACAATGCTTTGAAAAACCTTATTTTAGTTAGTAGCCTGAAAAATAGGCAAGAGACATAGGGTTTTTTCAGCTTCTGGTTCTTCCCTGCAAGGGACACACTGATAAGAACTTTTATTTTTTCCAAACCCATGCCTACACCTTTGTTTTTCTGTATGTGTATAACTTGTGTAGAAGATCTTGTCTCCAAGTGTTTCAACCAGCAGAACGAGAGAGACGGCAGCATGAAACAAAACAATGTGTAAACACAGTGTACCCAGAATTAATGAAGCATTTAGTCATAAGGTAAATAATAGAGAAAAAGTAAGAGGGACAAGCAAGGGGGGAAAAGCATGTGGTTTTGGATGACATTTTAATAGCGATGAGGAAAAGTGACATAAGAAGCTGTTCTATTATTATTTTGGTATTTGTCTTTGAATAAGGCCTGGGGAACTAACCATGCCTGAAGGTGCACACTATTAATGCTACAGGAAGAAAATAATCAAAGAAGGCATCCCAAGTCATTCAACTCCTTGCAAGAGAATCTGCCTACAGAAGAGACTTTTGATCCAGGAGGATGCACAAAATTTACCTACTACCAGAACAAAGTTTCCTGTAACAGCAAAACCAAGTAAACAGACGTAGGACCCTTGTTAAAGTAAATGAAAGAGATAGTATTTATAAAAAAAAATATGTACTGTACCACAAGGCATGGCCAGATTAAGGTCACTGAAGGTATTTATGATGGTGTTATTAGCTGAAAATTCAGAGGAGCTGAGACCCCACATTGAGCAAAAATGGTGCTACAAATTACAGCGGAAATACAGGGGCAAAGCAACTTGCTAAAGGCAAAACTAAGAAAATATAGCAGGTCTGGGACTTATAATACAAAGTTGTAACTATATCTGAGTTAGCCTCTGTTGCCCGTTTTTGTAGATCTCTACTGTCAATGAAGAGATTTTTGCTTTACGGAGATAAGGTTAATTTTACCACAAAATTGGCCATTTCTCTTTGGGGACTATAAAGAGGTGATAACTCAGACGTATAAATCTCTACCTGGCTAGCTAAATCCATTAGATGTCTCCTGAATCTTGTGTTGATGTTATGCCAGATGGCCAAACAGCCTTTCAAAAGTATCTGGAGCCAACTCAAAACAACTCCAGCACTAGAATTTTCCTGCAAGACCACAAGGAAGAGTAAGGCTTTGTACTTAAATCCTTTACAGACAGCATGATGCATATGTGTGTACTTTTATTTTGGAAGAGAGAAGTATGAGGGATGGTAAATAGGAGGACCCTTGACTTCTAGATGTAAGACGAGTAACTTAGAGTAATCATTTGGTCAGAAAAAAAATTAATCCCACTGAGCAGGGACATATGAAACAAATAGAGAGGAAAAAGAAATGACCAATGATCCTTTGAGCTGCAGTTTCCTCCTGGGAAAGGAGCTAAGAAATAGTAGGAGACAGTAAGAGGTAGATCAGCAACACAGTCCTGCTCCTAGAACTGCAGAAAGTAAAATGTGTTACCTATGATACTTCAGCAACAACTGGAGCTTTGGTTATTCAGTACATGCCTTTAGGGAAGGCATGTTCTGTGTAACTATCTGTTTTCCCAGTGAAGTGCAAAAGAAATAAAATATTCAGAAATATGTTCATAAACAGAACATGGTTATACTGCTGAACAGACAGTTGCCTTTCAAACAAGCATTGGTCCTTACTGCACAGCAAAAGGATTTCTTGCTGAGCAGGTCCTAAGAGTTGGAAAAAACTAATCTTAGCATGCTGTAAAATTACTTTAGTGCCACACAGATCTTCAAACACTAAGTTCACTTTTAAATGCATTTCCATGATGTGTCTGTGACATGAGTTGATTTAAGTGATGGAACAGATTTGTGGGAGAGTGGAATAGCTGAGAGGGAACAACATATTAAAATTTTGATTGATGTGTGGCAGGCTGCCTATTAATTTGGTATGTATGTACATGTTAGCTGAATGCACTGTGATTGCTTTGAGATAAATGAACAAATGATGCCAATGTGTATCAGTACTTATTTGCAATACTTATGTTCTTCGCAGAGTGTTCTGCAAGGCTGACAGGCTGAAATTCATTCATAAGTGTGCGTATCGACAGGAATAGAATAGGAACATAACACAGACAAAAAATAATACCATCTGTTATACCCATCTTGGAAGGTAGCAAACAGAAGAAAAACTGGGTGCCTAACAATTCAGTGACAACATGAGTAGTAAATATAGATGTTGCAGACATCTCTACCTGAGCTAGAGTCCTACGTACCTTTCAATCTCAGTGGAAAAAATTAATTTACTCATTTGCACTGTGCTTAGGTGTCTTTATTATCTAACAGAAGAAAAATAGTAGGCAAGTACCCATAGTTAGTGAGATGAGTGTCATCCCTGTATACGTATTCTGTTAGGAGCAAGAGCAAGGTTGGTCTCAAAACTCCTGAGTGGACAGGATAGAGAAACCAACCTATTTTAGTGGTTGATAATGTATATTCAAAGAGCAAAAGGACACTCTTCCTGAGCAGAAACCTGTCCTAAATTGCCAAACTGTGACCATAAGCCTAATTATTACATTTATGCAGGTGTGCACTGGTGTCGCTCCATTTCCTTCAGTACAACTAAAGGAAGGGTGCAAATAAACACCTGATAGCAGTGCTACTCAGCGCAGCGTGTAGCAAGCTTTACTCAGATTTATCAAGCTTTATAACATGGACCCATTTTAGAAACAAAAAGTATCATCTCTTGGAAGTGTGTGAGCACAATCCTGCACTGCGTATTCTGAACACAACATTTGGCAATTACTTTTCTCGGTGTGATTTCTTCCAACAATGCGGGTGTAGAGCAGCCGTCAGGTTAGGTCTGTAGAGCTGTGGGGTTCATGCTCTGAACAGCCAAACTATGTTAACCACCTGTACCTGCCAAAGAAGCCTGGGATGCTCCTAATCAATGGAGTTGGCAGCACTCCTGTACGGTAACATGCTGCATGGTGTGCTATCACTGTGATTTGAGGGAAAATGACAAGAGACAGAGACAAAAAGAAACTTGAAATTCAGTATGTGTTTCAAAGTCATGGGTTCAGTGGGAGCTCTCAAATGAAACCAAAACCAACAGAACTATGTTAAGTTCAACAAAGTGTAACAATTGTGGTAACAACTATAATTTGAAATAACAATTTCTATTCCTGCTGGATCATTAAAAAAAAAAAAAAGCCTAAACACTTTGAAATAGCATCTCGCTACCTATTCTTGACTATTCCAGAAATAGGCTTATGTTGATATATTTCTTCCTGCTTTTAATCAGACTCTTCCAGGCTCTTACATCAGCACTGCGTGCATATGTATGACTTTCTCCATGAAATCATTTTCCTTGAAACAGACAGAAGGAAGTTGTCCTCATCAGTAGGCCAGAAAAAAAGAGAAAAGTTTAATCAGAAAAAAACTCACAAATCATAAAGCCATTTAACCAGATGAAAGTGGTGTCAGTTTTTGCAGTATTGGATTTTAACACCAGATGGTACTCTCTGAAGGTATAAATTGCAGTACCACATGACATAGGTTTTTGTTTCAAAGTAATCGAGATGTATTTGTTTTTATAAAACCCATAATGAAATGATTGCCTAAGGTTCAGTTTCTTTTCTTAGAATAAGAGTTA
The DNA here is from genome assembly GCA_013401275.1 of Pandion haliaetus. Taxonomy (NCBI): domain Eukaryota; kingdom Metazoa; phylum Chordata; class Aves; order Accipitriformes; family Pandionidae; genus Pandion; species Pandion haliaetus. Next base: position 11,375 of record VYZV01025906.1, on the reverse strand, counting down.
TTTAGAAGAAAGAAAACAGATCTCATTTTTTAATGTTTTGACAGTGTTCAGATTTATTAATATCTTATTAAGAATCATACTTGACTAATGCTTTCCAGCATTTGAGCATTCAGAGGTGAAGAAAGCAATTTAGTGTGTGTCTTTTTTAACCTCTGGGTTTAGTCATCTGTGTGTGACCTGCTGGATGTTAGATGGTGGTTCTTCAGCATTAGTGCGATTCATCAGAATTTCCAGTGAAGCAAATGGGAATTTAATTGTAAAGGTGTAAGGCCAAAATTATGTTCAGTCTGCCATTATATTTCTTTTAGTTACTTTACCAAACATGGCTTTGCTGAGTTTATACAGTTTGAGATTCAGTACTTAATACTGCACTTAAATTTTGAAATTCATCTAACACAAAAGGAAAGAGTGAGTTTCCAAATAGTGATAGTGTAATTACGAGAAAATGTTTATAAGTAGTAGCATTCACAGTGTTATGGGACTGCTACTCCAATTGCAATTAAGGACTGCTCATGAGTAAATCACTGAAAATGATTAGATGAAATAAGCTAAATTACTCTTTGTGTTGTGTTAGGAGGTGAAAGGAGAAGAAAGTTAAAGGAGACAAAGTTGAAAGCATCTGAGGTGATCTAGTGAACAAGGAAATCACTGAGAGAATTTTTAAATACACAGCTGAAAGTTTGATGAATTGCACATACAGTTTTCATTTTATGAATGGAAAAGGAAAGATGACAGTCATTCTGTGAAAATAAAACAACAAAAATACATGGAGTAGGATTTAGATAAATTTTCTGCAAGGTCCCTTACAGGTATTTTCCCTTCTCTTCAACTAATTTGCTGGATATGTAAAATAAAGATTGAAATTGAACAATTTACTATTGAAGCCAAAGTGTATGGAAAAATGTATTGTGCCAAATCCACAGCATCAGGCATTCAGAAAAACTTTCAAATGTCTTAACTGGTTTTGTTTCATACTTCCGAATTGTAATATATTGCTGAAGAACATAGAACATTTGTTAGCTTTGTTGCTGACAGTTGTACTGCATCCACTAAGGAGCTTGCTCATTTAATACACCTTCATGCAAGTTCTTAATTTACAATGTATGATTAAGTTCTCAACTTTTTTTTTTCAGAGAAAGGTCATGTTTTTTCATCTCTTTACATATAACTGTATACATTTTCAACCTGAAAGTTATAATTCTTCACAAGAAGTTGTTTCGACTTACATTTCTGAGGCAAAAGAGTATTAGAAACCCCATCAGGGTTAAGGTACAAGTCAATGTACCCATCCTCTTTGGGATAATCTGTCATTTTGCACCTCCCAATAGCACATTAATGGCATGATACTGATAGAAAAATGTGAGATGCATAGAGTAGTAAGATTTTTTCTTGTCTTTGATTACCTTGATCAAAGTTGAACTCCTGGGCATGTGTGAACACCCTGTCATTACCTGTAAAGTGCTCTTTGTTTTGATTCAAACATATTAATGATAATATTATGAATGACAGGTAACATCTGGCTTGCCTATTTGCTTGGCCAGTTGAAATATCTATCACTGAAAAGTGGAAATTTAGGAGAAAGAAGGGAACTTGTTACAGCAATTCCTGAGTGAAGTGTTGATTTATCTTGAAAAAATGTTTCATCTAGTCCAAAATTAGAGTTCATAGTGTGAAGTATCACCCTACCAAATGCTAGAAAGTGACTGAAAGGAAAAATTCAGATTTCCTCCTCCCTTTCTCTTGGTAGTGCATACTAAGTATTTGGTTTATGTTGCTATCAGTTACCTAAAGGAAGCACTTCAGAGTTGTAAGCGTATATAAGCATGTACATTTTAGTAGTTTAGTAATTAAGCTGGCATTATAATGCATGACAACAATCACAGCAGGCTTCGGTGGAGAGCCTTATTACAACAGATATTGACAGAACACTAGAGTGGCCGTCACAGATTAGCAGTACTGGCATTAGCAAATGGACATTGTGGCTCAGGTAGGAAAACATAGTTTATTAATCAGAATAATGATAATGCTGTTAGCTCCCTGTGGTAGCTAATTATAGGTGACAGATAATGTTGATGCATTTAAGGATCTGTTGCTGTTTTGTATTACAGTTCTAGAATATACAGCTGCACTGTAGAAAAAATGTTTAAAATGAGAAAGCAGATCTTTAAAACAGATCCTCATAAACCTGAAGCAGAATTTAACAAAAATATTCTAAACAATACTATAAGATATTAATAAATTAGCATAACTGCTCCCAAGAGGGCTGTGAATCTCTAAAACTAAGTCTTACTCGAACACGAACTAGCCACAAATCCTTGACATAGAGCAAATAGGACAGGGACAGATTAATACTCAAGGCAAATCATTTTGCCTCAGTTTGCTGTGCTAATCACAGAATTACAGAATTGTTAAGGGTGGAGTGCACCTCTGGAGATCATCCAGTCCAAACCCATGCTCAAAGCACACTCAACTAGAGCAGGTTGCCCAGGCCCATGTGCAGTCAGGCTTTGTTTGTCTCCAAAGATGGAGACCCCATAACCTCGCTGGGGAATCTGTTCCAATTGTCAATCATCTTTACAATAAAAAAAAAAAGGTTTTCGTATGTTTTAACAGTTTCTTGTATTTCACTTTGTGCTTATGCACAAATGATAAAAACTGGGTTCCTCTCTTCAGGCTTGTTCTCAAACCAACAGCTTCCTGAGGCTCAAACTCTTGCAAGAAATTCTTAGCAATTCCCTCTGCAGTCTTAGGAAGAACGTTTTACTTTTTAGCCCATCTGAAGCCTAGTCCTGTCAGGAACTTCTGATCTCTGTTTATACTATCACCTGCCCCCTTCCTATATTTTCCCAAACTCTACCTTCCAGAGATCCTCCCTCAGCTGGACATTTTCTGTTGCCTTGTTGCGGTTTAACCCCAGCTAGCAACTAAACACCACCCAGCCCCTCACTCACCTCCCTCACAGTGGGATGGGGGGGAGAATTGGAAGGGTAAAGTGAGAAAACTTGTGGGCTGAGATAAAGACGGTTTAACAGGTAAGGCAAAAGCCGTGCACACAAGCAAAGCAAAAGCTGGAATTCATTCCCACCTTCCCACGGGCAGGCAGGTGTTCAGCCATCTCCAGGACAGCCGGGCTCCAGCACGCCTAACGGTGACTTGGGAAGACAAACGCCATCACTCCCAACGTCCCCCCTTCCTTCTTCTTCCCCCAGCTTGATATGCTGAGCATGACGTCATACGGTCTGGGATATCCCTTGGGTCAGCTGGGGTCAGCTGTCCCAGCTGTGTCCCCTCCGAACTCCCTGTGCCCCCCCAGCCTCCTCGCTGGTGGGGTGGGGTGAGGAGCAGCAAAGCCCTTGGCTCTGTGCAAGCACTGCTCAGCAGTAACGAAAACATCCCTGTGGTATCATCAGCACTGTTTTCAGCACAAATCCAAACCATAGCCCCGTAATAGCTACTGTGAAGAAAATTAACTCTATCCCAGCTAAAACCAGCACATACCTTTACAAAGAGGAGGAAGTTTTTTCTCTTCAGGCCTTCCATCTGGCCCAGAGTGAAGCAGCTGAGAGAAAGCATACAGCTCTGCTGCACAGTCACAGTCTGATGGCAAGGCCCTCTTCTTAACATGTTACGCTATTTGCAGTAAAGAGCAAATGAACATAAACCTTTCAGGATGCTATACTAGAAAGTAGTAACGCCTTTGACACTTGTGACTTAGCATGTGGGATACATTGAGTGTATACTTGGATAATTTTTGATGTTGAATTATAACACTTATCATCTAATCATCTCTGGGCCTCTTGGAGTACATACTTTGAAACTTCTTGATTTTGCTGTGAAAAAACTGAGTTGTCATTATTTCTGAGAGTGTTTTTGTTTAAATGGAGTTTATCAAGCCATTCCTCTGTTGATAGTTTACAAGAAACAAATTGAAGTGGATTGAGTTATTAGAGCATTGGAAAGAAAAACAAATTTCTGAGAAAAGATAGCCTATGAATTTATGAGCAAATTAGAAAGATAACTTATGCATGTATGAGCACCAAGATCCCTTGGCACAATAGACAATAGTGTTCCAAATAAGCTCTTATGGTCTGCTTCATCAATCATGTGCATGGTGAAGAGTTCCTAAGTACTCATTGACTTGATAGGAGCTTCAAAAGAGTATTTGGTCAACAATTCATGTTCCTGTAGATTTGCATAATGAAACATAAAAGCTTCCTAGGAAACACTAGAATCTATTGGGTCAACCAAAGTATAATTCTGCCACAGGGGATTTATTTCACTTTAAACTTTCCTGAATTCCCTTTTGAATGTGTGAATAGTTTTATGCATTCATTTATTCTGAATTTTTCCTGAACCAATTTATGCAAGAAAGGAGATAAGATGTTAAAGCTCCACAAAATATGAAATTACTTCCCTTTTTCATTATAACAGTTCTCATAAAGCACTAGTTGTTTTCAGGTGTGCTAGTACTAGGACTGATGTTCATGTGGCAGAGGATAACAAGAAAAAAGACTTTAAAAGATGACTGAAAAGGATTATGTTACTTGCGGATGAACAGGAATAAAAAATGAATTGCATTCAATCCTTCTCTGTGTAACAGCATGTTAAGTGCCAATAACAGGAGAAGATAAAAGAGGTAATTTGAGCTCTTTAAGGTGGGCAGTGGAAGATTGCTGAAAAAGCACAAATGCACAAAGATTTTTGGTAACTAGGGCTAGGATGGAGAAATTCTGATAACAACTAAACACTATAGCAGAAATGAGTTATGCGTTTGGTGACTACATGTGAAAATGCATATATCTTATCAACTGCAGAAGCCTTTAGACTAGTTAGTGAGACTTGTCATAGAATCATAGAATAATGGAATGGTTTGGGTTGGAAGGGACCTTAAAGATCATCTAGTCCAACCACCCTCTATGGGCAGGGACATCTTCAACTTGATCAGGTTTTTCAAGGCCCCATCCAATCTGACCTTGAAAAGTTCCAATGATGGGGCATGACAACTTCTATGGGCAACCTGTTCCAGTGTCTCACCACCCTCACCATAAAAAATAACTTCCTTATGTCCAATCTAAACCTACCCTCTTCCAGTTTAAAACTGGTACCCCTCATCCTGTCACTACAGGCCTTGGTAAAAAGTTTCTCTCCATCTGTCTTATAAGACCCCTTTATATATTGAAAGGCCACAACAAGGCCTCCCCAGAGCCTTCTCTTCTCCAGGATGAAGAACCCCAACCCTCTCAGCCTTTCCTCACAGGAGAGGTGTTCCAGTCCTCTGATCATTTCATGGCCCTCTTCTGGACCTGCTCTCACAGGTCCGTGTCTTTTTGTGCTGGGGACCTCAGAATTGGATGCAGTACTCCAGGTGGAGTCTCACGAAAGCAGAGTAGAGGGTAGAATCACATCCCTTGACCTGCTGGCCACACTTCTTTTGATGCAGCCCAGGATACAATTGGCTTGCTGAGCTGCAAGAGCATATTGCCAGCTCATGTTGTTTTTCATCTACCAATATCTCCAAGTCATTCTCCACAGGGCTGCTCTAAATCCATTCATCCCCCAGTCTGTATTGATATTGGGGACTCCCCTAACCCATGTGTAGGACCTTGCACTTGACCTTGTTGAACTTCATGAGGTTCGCATGGGCCCACTCCTCAAACCTGTCGAGGACCCTCTGCATAGACCCCCTCCTATTCAGTACCAACTTTATAAGTGCCTCTGAAAGGATCTAATGTTGGCCAGAAGCTGTCCCTTTGTCAGGATGCATGCTGAGCATAGGGCACAACTTCATATGCAAGGCCTGGTTGTGTCCCAATATGACTGGTATCTCTCCATGAAGGAGAGTCAGTCTCTAATGATCTACAGTTTGTGTTGTATTGTTAAATTAATCCAACTGAAAGTTAGTCATTGGTTATGCATAAAGATATCCTCATAAATAAGCTGAGAAAGGCAAAATTAGAAATTTGTGAGGCTTGATCAAATACAGAACTCCTGAAAAATATTATTGGATTCCAATTTGAACAAGAATTAAAAAGCTATTAGGGCTCTACAGAGGCTACTAAATCCCTCCTGGTGTATCCAACATCAATCTTCAAATAGAAAAGGCTCACCTGAAGCATCTCCAAGGTATGCTATGCATGGAAGAGCTGCATTTATGAAGTGCGCAAGAGAATTGGGTAGGAGACAGTGGGGACTTGGAAGTGAACCTTGCCAGCAAAACCTAAGCTCTGTACTTGCCAGAAGGAGCTAGAAAAATTATTAAGAAGCAAACAAACAAACATAATTTATTAGAGAAAAAAATCTTACTAAAGTATTGAAGTGAGAAATAAAACTATTTTCCAAACACTATTTTCCATCAGTCAGCTGTAACATCTACAAAAATTAGACATGCCTATCTGTAAACATAGGAAGTGAGGCTTTGGTGCAACAGCCACTCAGCCTCTCTTTATTCAGCCACATGATTAACAAGACACAGAGGTTTAGAACTATGTTTTATATACTTCCTAGTGACATAGCTAGAGGTTAAGTGCCTATGTGGGGACATGTTATGTGTTATTAATGGAGTCATGGTCAACAAACTCTTGTCACCGAAAGCAGAGACAGTGGTTATGGAATCAACTGTGAACATCTATATGAATGGAATAAAAGGTGTTTAGAAACAAAAGAGGTGGTGGGACACCTGGCATGCCTTACAGGCCATCTAGAAGAAAGAATGTTCAAGTGGCAAAAAGAGTTGCAATGAAGGTTAAGGTGATGGAGAAAAGGTGGCAGGGAGAATGAAAAAAAGAAAAATTCTCATTTTTCATTAATGAAATGTATTAGGGTGGTGGAGAGCACTGTTGATTTAACTATTTCAAACTAGAAAAAGAAAGTCTTAAGATCATAGACTGGAGAGAACAATTCAGTGTTGCCTGGGGAGTACAGTACATGTTCTTTTTTTTTTTTTTT
>VYZV01025902.1:5762-16390 GCA_013401275.1 Pandion haliaetus | reverse complement strand
ACTCATTAACCTCTGTTAAATTTTCCCCTGTAGCCCCCTTCTTTTCTGTGCTTAGTTTTACCTTTTATCAGCCATTTTAAACCACTTTCTCTCCTTCATTTCATATTAAAGAACCACCAAACACAGAAGGCATATTTGATCATATACAGGAGCAAAACAGTACAGCACTTTGTATGGAAGACTTTAAATGTGTAATCTCAGTTTCAGTCATCTTCAATGTAACAACACTGTTAACTTTTCAGATGGGCATATTTTTAAGATGCTTTTCTTTAATCCCAAAATTAATACTACCATTTTCTTTATTAATTAATCAATATTATATCAATCAAAATTACTAAGTTCCATTAACCTGATACTTCAAAAAATTTTAAAAGCCCCTACAGCAATGAATATATTAAACAAAAACAACCAAAGTGAATTAAACAAAATAAATGAACACTGATCTCCTAAGGAGACACTCACAGGTAACCAGTATTTTGATTTAATAAGAACAAATCTTTGCCAAATGTTTACTACTTCAATTTTGGAATTATAGCTGCATTTTTATATCATAATCTGAAAGGAAAGCCAAATAAAGGGAAAGAATTATGAACAATAAAATAAGAAATACACAGAAACCTAGATCCTCTGACATTTTTTGCATTGTTCCATTCTAATAAGCTTTGATGCTAAAAAAGCAAGATACCTTCCAGTTTTTTTCTAAATATACTTCTAATAAGTAAGAATTACAACCCACAAGACATTCGTCATTACCCATTGTTCAAAGCCTCTTTATTATAATGTCAACTTACTTGATTGTAGACTACAAGCACTGATTGCCTTTGATCATAAGGGATATTCTTTCTTAAGCACTTTAGACAAATGTTGAAATTATGTTCTAAGGAAAGTACTATCATCACAAGTCACTCAAATTAATCAAATTTTGCAAACACTTGGAATACCAGAGAATAGTTATGAAATATACTGGGTTTTGATGGCATAGCATTAAAAAATAACACTTTAAAATGAATGTTCGCAAGTATTTCATTACCTGTGAAAAAACACTTCATCCACTGGGATTTTGCTTTCATCTTTGGCACGGAATTCCTTACTGTTGACTGCAAAAACAAGAACTCATTTTACCTCAAGATTAAATGATTGTTATTCTTTTAAAAGGTTAGACAGCATGCACAGACAGAAGTACGCAGATACCCAGTGTCATCGTTAAATAAAGTGGAGCTCATCTCAAAACTTCTTCAGACCAACAGTTCTCAGCAGATGTGAGCAGGCCCCATGGGAAAACTCAAGAGGCATAGCCCTAACCAGGTTCTAATCTATATACCAGCAAGGGAGGTTTTGCAATCACCTACAGCAGGAATGTGTATTTAAAAAAAAAAAAAAAAAGTAGGAAATAAGATAAGCTTGTTGTCATGCTCTAAAATACTGAAGCTGCTTCTGCCCAGCGCTCTGAGCAGTAGGAGAAATGCTCAGCAGCAGCTGCAAGGCAGGAACATGCACCAGCTGAGCATGTTGAAGAAGGCATTGAGCCTCACCCTGCCTCCATTTCTGAGGAACTGAGGCAAAATATGACACTCTGCAACAGCAGATTGACTAGGGTATTGACGAGGTTCCCTGTGCAGAAGCTTTTTATCCTCATACATTCCCCTTCCTTCCCTTCTCCACCTCAGAAGTAAATCAAAGGAGAAAGAGCTACTCATTATCTCAGTGGGCACAACTATAGTATTTTCTAAGTGACAAGGGTCCAAGAATCTGAAACCAGATCAGCATACGCACAGCAGGACTCTTCAGAGGAACAGCAGAAGGTATCAGAGGATTTGCAATCTCAGTTCTCTAAGGCTCAGCAGAGCACAGCTACATGCAACATGTGCAGATTTTTGTATCCATATTAATATATCCATATTTTTTATATTGGGTGCTTCATTTGTAGAACACTAACTTCCTCAATTCCAGTTCTACATGTTCAGTCTGCTCCTTCAACTCAGAATAAACTAAAGAATGCAACAAACTGTACCTTCAAATGCATTCTAGGTAAAAATTCCTACTTTAAGCTTTGATAGCTGTAAAACCACCATCAGTAAAGACACATCAGCTAACCTGTATAAGTAAAACCTCCGTGCAACACAACAGACCCAAAGTTAGAGGAAAGCACATCCCTGGGAATGTTACAGAGATTCTACCACAGAAGATGGTACCTCTTCTGTCCCCAAGCAGCATGTTTTACTGATTGTTTACCCTGGTTCTTACACCAAATCCTGCCCTTAATCGTTGGAAACAGTGGGACTAGACAAAAGGCAGCCTCTTTCTGGAGGCAGGAAGATTCTTAGCAAAGTAACAGTGCCAAAGATACCTTACACTAATCCTAACAATAGCTGCAGCTGTGGCATTGTATGGAGTAATCCATATCATTTAATGAAAGAGCTTAATGTGATTTAAATCATTATATAAATCAATTTTCTGAGATTTTAAGTCATTTTTCAACCATAATAACCAGAATAAAAGTAGTTACATGATAACTTGGAAACGAATAAAAACACTAACTACACAATATTACTATATTAACTACTGCTAGATCAGCATCTGTTTTAACGATTTTTATGTAATTTTAGATATTTTTAAGAACTTAAAAAAACATTATTCGTAAAACTAAGATGCCAGACATATGAATGGCATGTTTGTGAGCAGAAAATTTAGTTAGTATTTTATAAATTCATGTCCCTCTGAGGTTAGTACCCTAACAGATTGCTTTTCTAACTAGAAATATCATTAGCTGGAATAAACTCTAAGGCTTTTTTTAGCTTTTTTTCCCTGCTAAGGAGTCACATTGCCAGCTACAAGAAAAATTTGTAACAATGTTCTAAACTCTTTTATACAAAATTGCAAATCTCCTTTTTTTCCCCAGGGGTTGTATTTCCTTATAGGGGGATGCACACAAAAGATAACTTAGCATAAGAGAAGGTATAGGAAGCATATACAGGTCATGGCAAAAATAGCACAGAAAACAAGACATGCAGTTTTCAGTAGCTCTGTCCTTCGGTGTTATACACTTCTTAATGGGATGGCTAAACAGAAGGTATGATCTTCATCATGCATTGCCTAAGAAAAAGGAATTACTACAAAAGTAAGTAACTGACAATTAGGGGGGAAAACCACAGAGAAAAGAAAGGTCTTAAAAAAAGTATGGTGTGTAAAGCCAAGTGCTACAGTAGAAGATAAAACATTTTCCTACTCAAGAGGCTAACAGTTGAGGTAACTGACTTTCTCTATGTCATTTGTTCTTAAAATGATTCAATGGATCAAAAGTTTCAGCTGTGGAGATTTCATGCACCGTTACGAGAAGTTTAGACCTGATCCTGAACATCAGGCACCGCCACTGCACTCCTGATGGACAGGATTTTCTTTTACTGCTAACAGAAATAGCATAGACAGCACAGATGACACATCTACAACAACCAGCCAAGAATTCTTCAGCCATCACAATCTTAACCGAAAAGTGGCTGGCTTACCTGCAAGATTCTGCCTATCTTTCATAAACTGCTTCTTCTTCGGCTGCATTACCACACTGCTGGTGTTTTCTGTAGCAGAACATAAATCAGAAACAAATCACCTTATTACTACTGATACAGAACAGTGAAGAGTGGCTGATACACCAGAGGGTTTTGCTGCCATCCATATGGACCTCAAGAGGCCAGAGAAATGGGCTGACAGGAACCTCATGCAGCTCAACAAGGGGAAGTGTAAAGTCCTGCACCTGGGTAGGAACAACCCTGTGCACCAGTATATGCTGGGGGCTGCCCAGCTGGAAAGCAGCTTGCTGGAAAAGGCCCAGGGCATTCTGGTGGACACCCAAGTTGACCCTGAGCCAGCAATGTGCCCTTGCAGCAAAGGTGGCTGACTGTGTCCTGGGCTGCATGAGGAGGAGCATTGCCAGCAGGTGGAGGGAGGTGATCCTTCCTCTGTTCAGCACTGGTGAGGCCACACCTGAAGTGCTGTGTCCTGGTCTGGGCTCCCCAGTCTCACAAGAGAGATATGGAGCTACTGGAGAGAATGCATCAAAGGGCCACAAAGATGGTTAGAGGGGATTGGAGCACCTCTTCTATGCAGAAAGCCTGGGAGAGCTGGGACTGCTCAGCCTGGAGAAGGCTCAGGGTAGATCTCATCAACGCATATAAATATACCTGAACGGCAGGGGTAAAGCGGGTGGAGCCAGGCACTTTCTAGTGGTGCCCATGACAGGGCAAGAGGTGATGGGCACACACTGAAACACCGGAGTCTCCAGCTGAACACCAGGAAACACTTGTTCACTGTGAGGGCGACTGTGCACTGGCACAGGTTGCCCAGAGAGGCAGTGGAGTGTCCACTCTTGGAGACATTCAAAAGCCATCTGGACAGCCCGGACAGCCTGCTCTAGGTGGCCCTACTTGAGCAGATGACCTCCAGAGGTCTCTTCCAAACTCAATCATTCTGTAGTCTTTACATTCCCCTATCACTTTGCTTATTGTGGCTAGGTTAGCAATTTCTGCACTGCAGATGCGAGAGGCAGCAGTATGTGATTGTCAGCTGGTTCAATCCCACTCCTCTGTTGCGCCACATGCACCTCAAATACTTGACAAGCACAAAGGGTTACTTGGCAATCTGAGCGAAAAAGAGTTTGGTCACCATCAATAATCAAGAACATATGCTAATCAGTACAGAGAAGTTCGTACCTTTGCCTTTATGGAGTTTGGGGTTTCTGTACACAAAGCGATCCAAGAACCTCATTAATGTGAAATCCTGCAAAGGGTCACCAGAGTACTGAATGTGATTTCCCTGAAAGAAAAGCCAAAAATCATTAAGATCTTCATTTTAGAAAGACAGCAACTAAACACAGAGGACCCAAGCTGTCCAAGAACAACATTAAACCACACTTTAAAAAGATAAAGACTTGGGGATACTTCATCACATAAGCATGACCAGTTAATACACTCCTGTACAGATTGTTATTTTTGGAATTACAATATTTTCTTAACTAAAAACCACCTCCTTCACTTTGTTTCAGTGATGAACTGCCTTGCTAACTGTGCTAACAGCAGTTAATACTCAGCACTATTTGGATACCATATATTCAAATGAAAATAAGTATTTTAAACACATATTTGTGTAGGTTTGAGTATTTTTGGCATGATACCACAACAGTATTAAAAAAGCATTTGTTCCAACTGCAGGGTTCCCCACATAAAAAACCCACTTCAAATAAAAATATAGACCAAGACTCTAAAAAAGCATTAAGAATCATGTAATATGCACATTTCTACCAAGTTAAAGTTACTTCTGTGAGCAGTCTCCTTCAGATAAATCACTGTAATTCCACGAAAAACTTTGCATTTGAGTGTATGTTACAGTGCTGCAGAGCTGCTAGTTACCTGCAGAGTGCAAGGAGGCTTTACAATATATTTTTTTCAAATGGCAAAAGACAGCTAACAAAAATCAAACTTCAAAGCTACAGACTAGTAAAAGCACTTACTTCTAGAATTGTTTTTGCGAATAGGGCCACAGATGGATGAAAATGTTCAGAAAGCTGAAAAAATACGAAACATTTATTTATTTCTACTTTAAAAATAAATGCAATCATTACTCACGTTGATGTATCAGATTCCTGACAACACCACTATATCATAAGACTACTCTGTAACTCACCAAATAACGCACAGAGGCATGTAGTATTGCAAGGCTGATGTGCTCTGCCCTTGAACAAATGAAGAACTTCAAGTTCTCATCTTTTGTTTGCATTAACCAAACACATTATCACTTACAATTTTATTCAACACTAAAAACCTTTAGTGATACAAAGCTAAGATCCAATAGTCAAAAAAGATTATTATTGTCCAAATCTCAACTTAAAAACTCCTATTCCCTACTCCGGAATATCAGCATTGTATGTAACATATACAAGCTTAAAGCCGAAAAATGTGTCATTTAACCTTTCTGTTATGTTACTCAGGTAGCTACCCCAAGAATAACCAAGTTAATTTTCTTCTCTCAATACAAGGGCCACACTAAGAAACACAGCAATCAGCAACATAAGAATGCCTTACCTTCTTCAGTTCCCAAAGGCTTGTACTTTCAGCGCCACAGTATAAAGGACTTCGGTGCATAGGATCATATGAAGCTCCACTCTGCCTTCCTGAGGGGCAGAGGAGATGAAAATTTCATCAAGCAACATTATAAGAGTATTATTTTCATTTCACCATGACAGTAACACTGTCCATCTGCTGGACAGGCCACAGATTCATTCAGTAGCAAGTAAAGGTTATATTCAGCTGCCCTTCCCCAGTGTATGATCAGGTGCAGAGATGAGTTCCTACGTGCTTCCAAGAAAGCTCCTGAAAACCCTTGCTCTGTTCCAAAAGGTCCTCAGGAAAGAGTGAAACTAGAAGCAGATTCAGAGCTAGGTGAATTGTTCTAACAAGCTTCACAGGCGAATGAGCAGTTAAGCTTCTTAACCTTGACTACATTGCTCTGAAGGTGTTTGAACATGGAAGCAAAAAATCCCGAGCCTGTTTATTGCTTAGGCATAAACCACGTAAAATGAAATACACTAGCAGATTCATATAGTCTCTTCATCACTGCTGAACTAACAGATAAAGAAAAATTATTCTGACTGATTGCTTTGAATCAAACTTCAATTTGAAAAACTAAAATAATGTTTTAATCACTTAATTCTACAACAAGACTTGATGAACATGTCACTGTTACGGTATGTTAGAATTTAAATGAACTGTATTTTCTAATTTACCTCCCATATTCAGATGATGCACCCAGGAGGCTCTTGAATTTGAAACATTTGTTTTAACAGAATTTTCCCTTGTGTTCCTCTCTTCACCTTCTACTTCTTTGTCTGCATCCACAAATTTTTCCTCAGCCTCTTCTTGATCCTTAAAACACTCTTCATCATCCGACTCCTAAATAACAAAAAATGTTAGCGAACAGCTTTTCCTTTCCAGTTTTATTCTGATGTATTAGAAAAATGCATATATAGAGCTTAAGAAGCCACTTACAAAAATATAAACAAGGGATGGCCAATGTTTAAGCAATACAGTTGTTTGACCCTGACATAGGACTTAAAATTGAACTTTACAGCTTACATCACACAAGAGTAATGGTTCCTCCCTGTCTGAAAAAGAAAAAAAAAAAATCCAGTCCTGCCTAGCTATACTTCAGAGACTGCAGACAGAAGAAACAAACAGGCCATATTTTGACAAAGCTTTTGGGTGAAGAATGTTCACCTGCTTACCTATACAGCATTTAGCAAAATAATCCTCTCTCTATGAATGAAGTCCGTAAGACCCACTAAAATGCTTAAAACACCTTCATCTATGCAGATTTTTAATGTAGTTGTAATTGTTCAAGTGCTTTCTCCCCTAACATATCGGCCAACTCTCAGGTTACTAATAAATAGGTTAGGGAAAGGTGCTTATGAAAACAACTCTTATTGAAAAAACAATGAGATAAAGAAATCATCTTATACCACATGATCCTGTAACTGGACCCTTAACTCTGGTTTTACTTTCAGAAGCTCAGACAGAAGGTACAGGGTTCCACAAATGAAGGGTGGCATTTGTCCACAAGTGACTTGAAGTAACCTCTTCACAAAGGCCTTCACACGCCGTAACACTACATCTGCCTTCAGAGATTTATAGACAAGATTAAGAAACATGGATGGCTTTGAGCAGGTTGCTAAAGCAGGATCTAGAAGCTTCCTGTAGAACACACAGGAGAAAATATTGCTGATTGTCATAATGCACATAGGAGAAAAATTGCTATTAACAACAATCATCTACATTTTTCAGAGTGCCATCTAAAAGACCAGTGACAGCTTGTTCCCCAATACTCAAAACCATTACAATCACCCCTGAACTGTCAACAGCTGTGTAATGTTTCTAGACACGAGACACTGAAGATTAAAAAAACACCTGTACCAGTAAACAAAAAAAAGTAAGAAAATATAAAGAAATTGAGTTCAACTGAAAACAATTTCAAAATTTGAGCTATTCAGAGAAACTAATCTGATTTATTCAGATGTTGAAAAAAACAGAAAGAAAATGATTAGCATCTGCATGCTTCACAATCAGACAAGACACATGTGTTGGCAAGTTCGTTTTCTATTCCACTTCTTTCCAGACTGCCAGGCAGAGTAAGGTCCCTAAATACATTGCACATTCTGGGGGAACTTAAGTACCCTTTTTGAAAATTAGCAAATTCCCCTTGGTCAACTAAACAGAAGCCTGTAAGTATCCTACAAAGAATCTAAACCATCATCTNAAAAAAAAAAAAAAGATACTTTCATAACATAAGGCTTTCCAGATACACAAATTAAATCATCTAAAGGATCTGTTAACATAGTATTTCCCCACACCCCATATGAAAAAAAGAAAACACAATTTTAGGCTATTATGTGACTAAACCACAGCACCTGTAAAAGTGATTTCAGAAGTAATTATCTGTTAGTTTCCAATAATATCTGGAATTAAAACAACCCCCCAGAAAACAGCGCAAAGGATGAAATGCATATATTGTGTTCTCAGGACCTATCACTACCATTTGCTTTATTCCCACGTTAAGTCAAAGAAGTCACATGCATTTTCTTCTACCTCATAGAAAACGTCAGAAATTTTTAGCTAATGAGACAAAAAGTTTGCAAGACCTTAAAAGCAAAGAAAGTGTTTCTACAACTTTAATTTAATGGTGACTACCTCAAAAAATGAAAGCTATATAAAAAATGCAAACCTGCCACTTACTTGTATAATGCTGCATAGTACCTATCCGATACAGTCTGCTGAGAGTCCATCACTTGAAACAGTAACATTAGAGCCTGGACACTGGTACCGAAGTTCACAAGATGCAGAACTTTAAACAGCGTGTCCATTTGTTCTTTCACCTTCTCATCACCAGTCTCAGCATAAGGGTAAGCTCTGTTTACCCCGCAAAGAAGAGCGCTGAGCATTTTGGATTCAATGTCTTTTTTCTTAATGCAGTTCCGAAAAAAGCAGAAGTACAGAGTTATCAGCTTGTTAGCCAATGTGCTTTCTTCATGACTGAGGACTATCTGATTTAGAAAGCAAATGGCATAATATTGAGTTTTCACATTAATGTTTGACCGGTACAAAAGTCTCTCCACCTCACTGCACACTACGCCCTTCATATTTGGATGCTTATGAAGTAGTATCTCTAAAAGGTAAGAGGCTTTGGTGGCGATTTTGTTCTGAGGGTCTCCCAGTTTATTTACGAGCTGAACAAGCAGAACTTTCTCCTGCTCAGGCTTGTTACAGAGAAGCTCGTGGGCAACTGCCAGCGCTCGGGATTTTGTTGCTGTCAGAGAATCATGACCCAGTGTTTCTAATGCTTGCACAAACTCTGCCACCTGCAGTTTCAGGTGATGCTCAAAGTACCACAGTATCAACCGTCTGTCTCTTGAATCCCTGTTGCCACTCGACATCTTCTCTATGTTGTTAAATGGTCGCTGCGAGAAAGACCATAATTTTCGATTGTCTGGCAAGAGATCTGAAATAAGAAGCTCCTTGAAAGTATCCAAAGCCATGAGGCTCTGATGCCTGCTGCCCTTTTTCTTTACGAGGTTTAGCAAGTTCTCGACAAACTGGAGACTGTGGACAGCACTGTCCTGAATGAGAAGGGTCATCGCTGCCATCCTGTCAGCCAAGGTACCCGACGACACAACAGTTTTCATCCACGCTGAAGAGGCCCCCTTCTGATAATCTGTCTTATTCTTGTATAGGTCCGTCTCATGTTGGTACAGCTTTTGGGCCAAGGCCTTATACTTGGACAGAAGCGTCTGATTTTGTGTCTCTGCAGAGAATTCGTTGGTGTATTCTAGATCATACCATTTGCCCCCTGGTTTGATCAGTATCACTTGCCTAGCATGGAATTCAAAATCTTCTTCCAGCCTCTCTTTCTTTGCCGAAAGGTGCTGGTCCTGATCACCACCAGCTTGCTTCTTCTTGCTGTCTTTCACACCTCTTGCCTTTTCCTTGCCTTTTTTTTCTTTTTTCCCTTCTAACGAACGGGGGTTACTTTCTTTCTTGTTTTTCTCTTTCTTTGGGGGCTTCCCTTTCTCCTCGCTGTCCCCGTCGTCCTCCTCCCCCTCCACCACCAGGCAACTTTCCGCGTACTTGCCGAGCCCCAGGGAGCTGACGAACGCCTCCAGCTCCCCTTCCCTCAGGTCGTCGATCGCGTCCTTCTTGCCGCCGTCCACCATCTCCTCCGCCTCGTCCACGGCGCACAGCATCAGGTAGTCTTGCTGCGGGCGGCACCGCACGGCCGTTACAGGCGGACCCGGCTCGAGGCCGCGCGCTCCCAACGGCTCCCCCCGCCTCGCGCCCCACAAGGACCCGGCCCGGGCGGGGACCCGGCCGCCACGTGCTCCCGCTCCCCCCCTTTACCTTGGTGCCGCCGAGGCGCAGCACCTCGTCCAGCGTGAACCCTTCGGCATCTCCATCTTCTCCTTCTTCATCGGCCTCCTCCTCGCCGCTGTCGCCGCCCGCCTCCTTCGGGTCCCTCACGCCGAAGTCCCACAGCGCCGCCATCGCTGCCCGCCGGAAGCTCCTGCGCGCATGCGTGGCGCGCGCTTCCGGCCC
>VYZV01025899.1:51712-69958 GCA_013401275.1 Pandion haliaetus | reverse complement strand
GAATTTGGAGAGAGCATAGATCAGTAAATTTTTTTGGTAAGCAGCAGAGGTGGATGACCATTCATATTTTTATATTATATAATTTTTCTCTGTGTTCCTTTTTTGTTCACTTTCCATGTACATATATGTGATTGAGTTTTATTGGCATGGCAGATTGCAGAAAGCGAGTTTCAAGGTCGCGTGCATGACAATGAAAGGAAAATGGATTTTTAATTTACTTGTATAAAGTAATATCACCAGAAGTGTTCACACATTCATGTAATCAGGAAACAGGTCTAATGGTGATGTTCATTTGTGTCTACTCACAACGAATGAAGTGCACAATTACTTGTGAGTTCTTTAAAGTTAGCCTGAGAACTAAGGCATTTCTCAGAAGATTTTAACAGTTGTGTTCCTGTGTTAGGTTGATTGATTGCAAAGATCTTGTCATTTGGTACAAAATCATTAGAATGCTCCAGTAACCAGATAAGACAGAGAACATTTTGCTGTAACGTTAAAGTAGATTTTATTTTCACTGACCTTTTAAAATACTTTTATTATTCTGTGTCACATTTTCTCAGCTGCCTTCTCCCAGCTTCCCATCCCAAACTCACTTGGTGCTATCTAAAAGAATACAATTTCTGTCTAAGGGGATAAAAATTAAAAACCATTCAAAGTTTCTCAGAATAGCCTATATTTTATACAAGTTATTTTCAAAGAGTAAAATTGTATTGTAGTTCTACAAAGCCTTTGAAACCTATGCATAGTGATGTTGATTTACAATAGTCATATACCTTTCCTGTGAATCTGATGAACAGAATTTAATTCTGACATCTATTTAAAGGTCTTGATCAGTTCAGGTTGAGCTGTTTTATTGCCTTAGGACCAGGCAGAGAGAAATTATCATTTTGGGGTAATCTTGTCTATTGCTTTTTGAATGGAACTTCATTTCCTCCTATGTTGTGCTCTCTGGAGCTTTGTTCAGTCTGGTTTTTAAAGGATTGAGTGGTGGGGCTTCCAGTGGGAACGTAGAAGATTTTTTGCAAAAAGCCTCTACCGCTACTGATGTGTGAGGGAATGGGATATGAATTAATGTATGTCTTTAATCAGAAGTTTTGGGATACAGTCTAAGTTCTAATTTCTGGATCATTGAATTTCTCAATGAAAGCCAAAACAATGCTGTCATTTACATATTGAGCTATTAAAAAATGGAAACTGGCTGGGTACAGAAGGTGTTTCTTCCATTAATTGAGTTACAATTCCCTCTGTGACACTGAAATTGAAAGTTAAACTTGTAAGTAATCTGATCTGAATATTCAAATATGCTCTCTTCTACATGCCAGACGGTAACGAGCAGCCTAGAGTCACACAAGTTATGTTTCCCTTATTTAATTGCCCCCAAAATTAAATGAAAAAAGTTTTTTTTCTTCTAAATTTCTCTTCTATTCAGTGAAAACCATAAAAAATATAGCAGTTTCACTGGACCAATACACAAAGAGATTTGATTTTCAGTCTTTAATACCACACTTATATTCTCTTTCTAGGTTGCTCTATTACTTCTTCCATTTTATCTCTATAGAAATTAAATGCTATAGCACAAATTCATGTTGCAGAGAAAAGTCTTTACTATTGAAGGTGGATTGTTTCCTTTCTGTTTGCAACAGTTTTGTTTTATTTCTCTAATGAAAAAGTTGGTTGTTGAATTACAGATTTAAACTAGAGCATGTAATTTCAGACTTTGTCCTTTGTAGTCAACTAACCTAGCTTCTGTTTCTCCACATTTTTTCATTTTCACATATGGATCCATCATATTGTGCCTAACTGAAAATACAGTCTTCGAGTCAAAACATTTCCTGTTTCTTTGGCTTGCAAATTAGCTTTGTGCATCTTTTTTTAAAAAGTTGCTGTCAAACTAGGTGTCAAAAGTGTGGAAGAATTGTAGCCTAAAGGATCCTAGTAACATGTAACTATGCTCAGCTTGAGCATGGTTGACAGCACAACTATGCAGTGCCTATGTCAGTTTAGAAGATAGTAATTCCCAGGAGAAATCCCTACATCCGTTGATGGGATGAGCCTGCTGATCAAAGGTTTACACACACCTAAAATGTAATTGAAATTTACACGTACTCTGGCAGAAAAGACAGCGTGTGCACCCCACTTGCTATTCATTCTGCTGTCATGTTGTAATTTGTCTTCTGCTGATACAAGTACTTCTGAGTTCATAATTCAAGCCAAGTTATGGAAATGGTAGAGGTCTCAGACTTCTTCAGGGTGTTTTCCCCTAATTAAAGATATTTTAGAACATATAGCTTTAACACTTCATCCAATTTTTGGTGTACCAACAAGAACCCTGTCTTATCTTGTAGGCAGAAAGATGTATACTAAGTAGATAGACCCCAGGTTACAGGGTCAGGAGAAACAGCACGAAGCCCTCCTTGGCCAAAAGCATGCTAAATACATACAACATTTTTGCATCTCTGTAATTAAAAGCAGTAAAAGAGTGTTTTCTTTAATGATTATACTGTCTTTGTGTATGTCTTCAGAAAGCTCTAGCCCATGTGGTGTTACTTTTCCTCTGTCTGATGATGGAAGAGGTAGAAGTTGGGGGGAGGGAGAATCTTATTTATGTAGAATTTGGGTTACTACAGTGACTTGCAAACCAGCTTGCAAGACGGATGCAATGCCACAATTATACATTCACATCCATAGCCTTGGTCCTCAAAATGTTTTTCTGGGATTGATAGAACTCCTTTTTTATAGTACGGTATAACCAAACATCAGTATTAAGCACTTCCATTCAGTCTGATGAATAGAACTAATTTAACTTCAATTAAGTCTAAAGTGACTTAACTAAAAACATTACTGGCAGATGAAAAGCATGTAAGCAAACTGCTATTTTCTCTTCTTTCATTCAGACAGTTTTTGTTCTCCTTCAGTAGTTTTTTCTGTGATGTATTGAAAAGAAACATTTCTGGTACCCAAATAACAGAGTATTTCACTAGACTCACGTTTCTTGCATAGAGAGAAGTGACAACCACAAGAAAACTAAGATGCAGCACACTGTTTAAAGCGACTTGCAAGAAAAATGCCTTTTCTTATTGGGTATTGTATATTTTTTCCAAAGTATATGTTTCTTTTGCCCTTTTATATATAATTCAATTTATCATAGGCTCCAATTTACTCTTTAGTAGTTCTTTTTAAAAAGTAAATTCAAGCTATTTGTATGTACAGGTGACTTTTTACTGTATTCTTGTTTTGAGGTATCAATATTTACCAACACTATTTACGCAGTTTTTTTTTTTTCTTTACTGGTGCATTACAGGTAGGGTCCGACATAAAAAACTTCCATAGGTAGTTAAAAAAAAAAAGCTAAGATAAGAAGGACTTCTTATTACAAGACTTCTTAAGCATGTATTACCTATCTCCAAAAACATAATATTGCTTTTTGAAATACTCCCTACCCAGCTTTTTGTGAAGTTCAACCCTTCGGTAAAGCTTATGCTTTCATCAGAAACTCAGATTTTTGCAGAGTAAGTGGTTGACTCAGGACTAAAATAAATACATGAAATCAGATATTTGGGACTTACTGTATACTACTGCATGAATTTCCTTTTGATTTTTCTTTTCTTTACCATGCTGTTTTTTAAGACGAGAGTTACATTTATGGACAAAAAAGTAGTTATCAGTGCTTTGTTACGATTGCCCTGGATATGAAACATTGTGTTATAAACATAATCTTATTTAAGAGTAGTAATTCTAATTTCAGGAATGTTTGATTAAAAAATGTTAATCTGCTGTGAAAGAGGTAAGTTAGTATTTAGTCACTGAAAACATGAAGTTCTCAGAATTTCTTTCTCGCATGTCTTTTTGTAATCTTGGTTACAAATGCAAGGCCTCGGGTAATATCTCATCTGATTAAGCAAGGTCTTCATCATCAAATCACATCACTTTTGTTAAGGCACACAATTCTGTACAGATACAAGAATATAAATGCAAAAGAATAACCATTTATAAATCTTTGATAGCTTCAGTTAAAAAATTAAAAAAAAAACCAACCAAAAACCCCTGGTCCTCTGGCCCAGGCCGACCCAGTCAGTGACGGTGGGAGCGCCTCTGGGAGAACAGATTTAAGAAAGGGAACTGGCAGTGTGTGGGGGTTGGAAGGTGAGAGGAACCCCTCTGCAGATCCCGAGGTCAGTGAGGAAGGAGGGGGAGGAGGGGCGCCTGAGGAAGCTGATGGCCCTGCAGCCCGTGGGGAGACGGCAGGCTGTCTCCCCGCAGCCCAGGGAGGTCCATGGTGGAGTGGAGGCTCCCAAAGATGGCCGTGACTCCATGGTAAAAACCGCTCTGGAACAGTGTGAGACTGGAGAGCAGCCCGCGGAAAGGACCCGCGCCAGGGAAGTTCGGGAAGAACTGCAGCCCGCAGAAAGGACCCGCGTTGGAGAAGTTGGTGAAGGACTGTCTCCCGTGGGAGGGACCCCACGGTGGAGCAGGGGACGAGTGAGGAATCTTCTCCCTGAGGAGGAAGGAGCGGCAGAGACAAGGTGTGGCGAGCTGACCTCAACCTCCGTCCCCTGTTCCCCTGCGCCGCCGGGGGGAGGAGGAGGTAGAAAGCACCGGGAATGGAGCTGAGCTGGGAAGGCGGGAGGGGTGGGAGGGGGGAAGGTGTTCTGATGTTTGGTTTCCCTTCCTAATACCCTTGTGTTTTGTTTTTGATTTGATTGGTAGTAAATGAAATTGACTTTGTTTCTTCCCCAAGTGGAGCCTAACTTTTGCCCGTGACCATAAGTGGGGAGTGATCCCTCCCAGTCCTTGTCTCGACCCACGAGCCTGCCTTTGGATTTTCTCCTCATCCCAACGTGGCCAGGGGCGGGGGTGGGGGGTGAGCGAGAGGCTTCGTAGTGCTTTGTTACCAGCTGGGCTGAAACCAAAACCACGACACTTTCACTGGACATTCTAATTTGCTGGTTTCTACATGGGGAACCAGACTTCATCACAAGTTAGTGTTGTCTGTGAATATTTTATTGATTGGCTGATTCAGTCTTCCTCATTAGACAAGAAGATGAACTGAGACACACTTTAATGCAAGCAGAAGGTGACCACCCTCAGTGGCTCTCACCACCACCAGCACACATTCCTTTCAAAATTAAGGAAGTCAAAACCAGGTCAGGTAAACTGTACTGCTTACTTCAGATTAAAGGAGGTCAAATAAACTGCAGAGCTGATAGGAATGTAAGGATTTTTTTTTTTCCACATTTTAGTAATTATTTAGTAAACTGATATCAAACCATGTGTTTACAGTAAGCCATATGATGAACATTGTGGGTATTTGCTTGCTATTACTTGTTCAGTTATGTCTTCCTTCAAATCACACAATGTATTTGTTCAACCTGGAGAAGAGTAGGCAAAGGATATGATATAATTTCTGTCTTCAAGTGCCTAATGGGGGGTTATAGTGAAGAGAAAACCAGACTCTTCTCTGAGGTGAGCAGTGAAAGGTTGAGAACCAAAGACCAAAGTTTCAGCACAGGAAGTTCTTTGTAAAGAAATGAAGGTGGTCAAACACTGAAACAGGTTTTCCTGAGAGGCAGAGGAACCTCCATCCTTAGAGATATTCTGAATTCAGCTGGACAAGGTCCTGAGCGACCTAAGCTGACTTTGGAGTTGGCCCTACTTTAATTGTGTGTGTTTGTAGGTTGGATTACATGACCTCCAAAGATCCCTTCCAGCTTAAATTATTCTATAATTATATGATACAGCTGGAGTGGGAAATTTGTAGCAAAGTGGTAATGCCAGATGATTTTAAATTTAGATTGCAATAATGAGTATCCATACAGAGTCACCTGAATGCCAGATGTCCTACAGGGTTCCAGTGGGATAGTTTGCAAAGCAACAGTCATCACATTTTGAATAAGCATTGCAGAAAGAATGGATGTTTACTTTGGAACCTTTCCAGTGGGAGCAAAAAAAGTAAAATCTGATTCCCGAAGTCGTGAGACTAGTATAAAGCTTCACTTCTGTGTAACCATGTGCATGTAACCTGAGTGTTCTTGGCCAAAAAAAAAATAACATTTTCAAGATGATACATATTTACAAAGTCTGCAAGTAAATAAATCCATTCTAAAATGATGTGAAATCTGTTTGAGTGCTCTTCTGATAAGCAATCGAATTTTACAAACACCAGTTATCTCTGCAGTGGACAATCCAAGCAAGAAGAAAAATCTTAGTGAGTCTGAAATCTCCTTAAAAACCTGGTATTTCTTGGAGCTCCAACTGAGGATAAACCTCTGCTAGCTCAGTGGAATCTGTAGGGGATTAAAAGAAATCTTTAAATGATTGTATGGTATATATTACCAGACAGAAGAATAGCAATACCTTTTTCTGCCCACTGTACATCTTTCCCTCATACTCTTTCTTCCTTTCAACCACAGAATACTTCCTTACCCAGCCCATCAGGCTTTTTCTATCAGGCAGATACGAATTTCAGCTCTCATTGTGGACTGGTGATCCCTTTTTTTGGTGAGAGCAGCCATAGCTTTCACCAGAAATGGGAATTTTCGCTTTTGGTGTCCCTTTTCATCTCACTAAATGTTATGGCTCTCTGACAGAGTTTTATATAGGTTTAGATAGTTTTATATTTTAGCTTGCTAAAACATTTTAGCAAGCTTTTATATGGGTGTTCAGCAAGTTTCCTTCAAGGATTTTGCAAAAGTTACTGCCAGATTCTATTTTGTAGAAGTATTTGAGAATTTTACGTTATTTTTCATGGGAGCAACAAGTTTAACACCTAAGAAAATTGAAGTGTTATCCTACATTAGCTTTCGAAACATAACAACTCATTGCATGTTTGATTACATATCAAGTCAGGAAGGCAGAAAAAGTTTGTATGCATGTATGTTCAGCAAAGCGATGGAAATAGTGAGGCTAAACAAAAGCCAGATCCTTTAGCTGGTCTATGCTTATTTGCAGCTTGATGGTGAAAGCAGAGGTAATAGTATAATAAGCAATTTTAGCATAAGAATGATTATAGTGTTCAGTTTAGCCGAAGGACAGAAGGGCAAGCGAATTAGTCCTCCAAGCACTATGTCAGGGAACCTATGAAAAAAACAGTTTTCAGACAATGCTAATGTCTTGGAGTTGTTAGTTGTAGCCTTGATATATTTGGTACAGATAAGAATTAAACTTTCCCTTTTTTTTAAGAAAAGTCAGTTTAAATATTAATGACAAAAATCCCATTGACCTCTGGAATGATCTCTGGGATGGGATTTTACATATCTTGCCTTCTACAAAGATGTCCTGGGAAAAGCATGAATGAAAAAGCATTCTAAAAATTTGAGTGAGTTTGTTATTGATGTGAATGAATGTGCTATTAAAATGAGGTAAGCTAGCAGGATGTATATTTAAAAAAAAAAAAAGTTAAATCAATTCATGTTCATTTATTTGCTTACTTACAACTTAGATGTGAAATGGAATCTGAGAATGCATTGATATTTCATTTTTCTTAATAAAACTGAATTGAAATAAGTGATACTCCAGCTGAGTTCTGCATGGTATGTTGATTTTTCCAATTCCAGGAGAAATTAGTGATCCAAGTTTGCTTTGAAAAAACTGCTGTCTAAACCATGAAGCTATCTTAGTCTCTTGTTCAACTCAACACTAAAATAAGTAGTCATTCTTTAAAACAGCCCATTAGAGAGCTGAAGTGTAAATAACTATTTATTCCAGTTCTCTGGAGGAAAATGCATCTAGTTTAGGCATTGATTCAGCCCTGAAAATTATTTGACTGTACTTATAAAAGACATTNAAAAAAAAAAAAAAAAAAAGAAATTAACTGACAGGGACTTATCAGCATCAATACAGCGAGAAACAAGTTAGAGGAGTTAACAAACTATAACTTGTCCTGAGGAAAATGAGGCTGTGACACGAAACATCTTTTGCTAATGTTAACATCCTAAAGAACACAGTCTGCAAGAAACGTGCAGGGTGGAGAAGAGTGTCAGCAAACATGGAAACATCACCAAGCTACTCATCATCTGACTGTGCTACACAGAAATTATGCTGGTGATAACACCTTCTAACTACCTTAGATGGGGGAAGGAAAAGGCAGTTTTATCAGTTTTTAGGATTTTGATTTCTGCTATGGGAACGGATCTTGCCCAGAATTTCAGATATTAAAAATATGTTTTCTGGAAAAAGCAGTGAACAGAGAACCAGTGACTACGACTGAACCATCATGGAATGCTTGGTTCGTGAAAACACAGGAGGAGTGATGGCCAGTTAAGCCCAGCGCACAGGTGTTTAAACCCTTTGATTAATACAGCTATACATGGAAGCACCAAATTAATTTGCCTGAAGCCAGGGAAGCACTAAACACTGCCCCACAAAACTTAACAGAGATTTCCATACAGTTGGTCTCTGATAACCTATGCCAGGACCTCTAGGAGGCTGGTGATCATGTCTGGCTGTGGTTGTGGGTTCACATACAACTGACACCATCACAGTTGCAAAAGGGAGCTGCCCTGGGCTTGGCTGCTGCGTGGTCCTGTCCTGTGTAGTCCCTTCTCAGCCAGCTGAAGGACTTCACCTGAGCCACACAATCCTGACAACTTTTCTCCTCCCCTACTGCACAGGAAATGATGAAATGATGACTGGAGCCTCAAGGTACCTTTAGGAATTGGAAGTTTACCTCCCCATCTGAGACCAGACATTGCTGGTATGTAGTTGTTGCAAAAAGAAGACCTACCTTTTTGCTCTTCTGCTGAAGCCCCAGGTCACTTTTTCAGAATTGGCAGACTTACAAGGAACAAGTTCAAGGTTTGTTTATGTCAAATCCATCTCTTAGTTCATCTCCTCTTCTCCCTCCTCTCTTTCCATATATAAGCTGGAAATGACAACATTTAAACACATTATTCAACAGATGATAATTTATTCACTAACATTTGTTTTGTATTTGTTTGGTTTTCCAGCTGATCTGACACTGTTTGAATACAGTATTCTGTAAAACTAGCTGGAAGGTGGGATTCTATCTCTCACTGAGCATTTAGAGCCTTCTTTGCTGTAAATAGACCCTCACAAAAATTAAAAAATATTAGCAGTAGGTTAGAATGGCAGAATGGAGACTAAATAGCTGGGTTCCTTTCTCACTGCTGCTCCCGAAGTCCTGAATTACTGACCTTGGGATGTGACTGGTTAGAATGCAAGAAGTCATATTGCTGCAGAGGAAATAGATAATAATCGCATTTTTATTAGACGTATGTGTATCTCTATCAGCTCAGTTTTGTATTGTGATCTACTGGAGGAGTTAATTTGTTCTCTGGGACAAATGAGTAAACATGTCAGCTGTGCCAGGAGAAGGATTTACTTTGATGAACATGCCTGTCTGTTAGAGATTATTCTGTGCTGCTGGTTGAACAGTTAGTATGAGTACTTGTGTACCTGTTTCAACTAAAATTAGCTGGGTTCGTGCAGACTTTTTAAATAGCAGATCTTTGATAACTTGGCTCAGATTGTGACTGTGGCTTTAGGGGTGGTGATGGTAAAAGGGACAAATTTGGTTCAAAATGTGGATGACTGTCAGTATCATCTGATTGCAGATACACTAGAACTACAGCAGCAGGACTCACCTTTTAATGTTGACAGGTAAAAACTAATGCAGAAGGGAGATCAGCACATGGTAAAAAAGGCATGGAGAGCATGTGAAGCAAGGAGAGCCACCATAATATGGGGAAAAACCTACCCTCCTAAACATAATAGAAGAAATGCTTGATACCTTGGGCCAGAGACACAAGCAGGGTTGCCAATGCACATCGATGGTGCAGCATCCTTTGCCCTTTTAATTCAAGAAACCTAAACAGTGTGCTACTTGGTTAACAAAGATCATTCAACGTGACTCCCAGGAAAGATGTACCTCCAGGGTTCCTTTGGAGTTGATCGGAGGGTGATTGCTACGATAAGAAACAGGAATGCTAAAGCTGGTAAGACTGATTTTGGCATTGTGGAGTTCTGTGACCTAACTTTGTGTTCATAATGTACATTGTGTCTACAGCAGATCAAACTCTTATTGAAATTGTATTTAAACTATTAAAATCTCAAACCTGGAGTCATGTTGACCACATTTTGAACATGCTGATGCTCCAGGTCAAAGGCACATCAATATTAAAACAGAAGATTTTGCCAATGTACTTAAACATCAACTTGTTTAAGCTTGTTCCACATGTGCTCCTGGGTCATGTCAGGTTGTTTTTTCTGTGAATCTTGTTTCCCTGCTGCAGTGCTTTACGCAGTGCCTATTTCTGAACCAGCTCTCTGCCATTTTACAGTTTCCCGCATAGCAAAGCACTGATAGTCAAACACTAAAAATCCTAAATGATCCCCTTGTCTAATGACGTATGCACGAAAGCTGTCTTTTTTTCTTTCGTCTTTAGGACGAGAGGAAATGGCCTCAAGTTGTGGCGGGGGGCGAGGGTAGATTGGATATTAGGAAAAATTTCTTTACTGAAAGGGTTGTCAGGCATTGGAACAGGCTGCCCAGGGAAGTGGTTGAGTCACCATCCCTGGAGGTGTTCAAAAAGCATGTAGACAAGGCACTTCAGGACCTGGTTTAGTGGGCATGGTTGATGGTTGGACTCAGTGATCTTAAAGGTCTTTTCCAACCTAAATGATTCTATGATTCTATGATTCTCTCAAACATATCAGCCTGACTATGAAAAAGGGAGCAAGGATAACACTTGATGATGATGAACAAAAGATGTCTAAAAAACTTCCCTTCTTCACTCCTGCTTCTCACCTCAGTCACTGCTGACTGCAAAATCATTGACCTTTTGTAGTCAGTCAGCAGTACCCTAACACAGGAGTCGGCAAAAAACCAAGGAGACAGAGGTGGGAAACACTATTTTTCTGCTTCAACAACTCATTACAAATTGTGGACTGTATTTATTGGAAATTTGTAAATGATTAGCAGTTACTACCATGGTTTTGCTGCATAGTTTTAATTTCTGTGAAGGAAGCTGACCGAAAGTGCAAATGCAACGCACCTATTTTACTTAATACTACCCTTCAAGAAACCTGCGGTCACTAACCTGCTGTGTACTTTTGGATTAATCACTGTACCCATACCCTGTGTAATTTTAGCTCACTATCTGAAATTTAGGGATATTTTTTCCTTTGTTAAATCTTTTCCAGAATGCCTGAGAAAAATATTATGTTTAAGCCAAGTACTAAAATCTTTGAAGTGAAAAGGATACACCTCAGTTGTTGGTGGTTTCTCACTCCTGTTCTTCCTAGTTTTTCAACATAGATTATGTCAACCCACTAAATTGTAGTGGGTCTTTTGCTTCCATGTTTGTTGGTTTGATTAAAAAAAAGGGGAAAGAATTATAAGGGAAGGCATTTGCAATCTAAATTGTTGAGGTGTTTTCTTAATATAAGACCTGTAGAAGATAATGTACTTAATGGCTTTATACTTACAGATGAAATACAGAAATTCCAAAGCCATGAAGCAGCTGATAGGAACTTTGGTTTCGATCTGCTTAATTTTAGGTGTAACTGCTGTACTTTAGGTATTTTGAGGTTGAGTGTTGCTTGGTTCTTAAAATGAAAAATGGGGTTCTCTAATCTTACATACTGTAACTAATGGCATGATTCTAATGAATTGTGATCCATGTTACTACAGTGAAATATTTGCAACAGTTGGAAATCTCAATTAGGTTATAGGGTAATTACCAGATGGATTTTATGAGAAAGCAAACCAAGGATGGGGAGTCAGAAAGCTTAATTTGTTGGAATGCTGCCAGTGATACTCTGGAGATGAGCCATAATTCATGCAAGTTTATTTTCTGCCATCCTGGGGATGCATGGTTGCTAGGTGCAACTATCATTGCCAAATATCTGGACTTCTCCAAAACAGGCTTGCATAAAAAAAACCCAAAACTTTTTTGCAGCTACTGAAAGACCAACAGAGAATTTATAATAATAAAAAAAGGTAGGCAGGTCAGGCATGATCTGCAATATAATAGTATCAATTACTCTTGTAATGATGGGAAACTGGACTTAAAGCATGCAAGTAGATCAGCAGGAGCAGAGAGTTTTCACTCTAAGATTTCTGCGTGTTGTTCAGTGTCTTGTTCCTTTGCCTGCCTTCAGTCACAGAGGTATCTATTTTGTGGAAGATATTAACCAACTGTCAGATAATCATACTCCTAGGTGAATAAAGGCAGGGGAAACAGAACAGTTAAAGGAGCAGTTACTGAGGTATATTCTTAACACACTGTGAGCAGCTGATAGTGTTATTAGTCATTCCCTTTTTCGTTTTTATGAAATATTGAGTAGAATCAGTCACACAGGAAATAAACACTTAAGAACTTGGGACTTTTATTTCACTCAA
The DNA here is from genome assembly GCA_013401275.1 of Pandion haliaetus. Taxonomy (NCBI): domain Eukaryota; kingdom Metazoa; phylum Chordata; class Aves; order Accipitriformes; family Pandionidae; genus Pandion; species Pandion haliaetus. The sequence goes on along the minus strand of VYZV01025899.1, from coordinate 57,597 downwards.
TCTATCCTAATATATTGTCTCCACAACTCTGTAAGTAAAAATGGTGCAGAAGCCTTATAAAGACCTGCCCTTCTAGTGACTTTATAAAAGGACTTAAATAGAACAGAGGTTAAAAAGAAAACAATATAGGAAAGAAAGACGCAGTTCCTTTTAGAACTCTTTCGTTTATGTTTGAGCAGAGAAGTGGTCATAGGCCATAGTGATTTAATTTATTGAAGTGCTGCTTTTGTTCTAGTTTGGATTTATTCATATTTGGGTGTGAGCAGAGGCTGATTCTCTCACTTTAAGTCTCACACTGAAAATGTAAAGAGGAGTAATTGCAGTATGTACTCAGTTAAATTATATTGATGTAAAACTTCTATAAAAAGAGGATTGGCCTTGTGGTTGGGAAGATCTCACACTGAGAAAGTTAGTGGTAAAATCTATCCCTGAATTTGCATGAGCTGTGACATACTTATATATGTGTAATGCTTTTATCATTGAGAAAGTACAAGATAATGGAAAAATTATATAGCAGATGAAGAACAGCATTCTATCATTTTTCTGATCATGCCATGCCTATGTATAATATTGAACACTCTGCCCAAACTGGATGAATAGGACAGTTAATTAAGGACAATGAAAGATAAAAAAGCTTCTATTAAGACACTTTTGTTCTTCTGTTGTTAGCTCTTCATCAGCTCTGTTAAAGCCTAGACTAGCAAAATTACTGAGGTAGTAACTATATTTGGGCAATGGCACAGACAGCAGAGATCATTGACAAATGCTGGTGACTCATGTTTTTCTGTCGTTGACTGTAGCTAAGAGCCTGCCTCATAATGAAGTAGGTTAGCAGCAGAAAAATTTGTATGATTTATTCTAAGCATCCAATATGCATGTGCACATCACTGTTCATTCCAAGGGTCAGTAGGTCAAGTCAAAGTTCCAGATGAAACGATTCATACTTTAGATGGGGAAAATACATGAGCAAGACACATGCAGAGACTTTGTACACTTTGACCTTTCAGCTGCCCACAGGGTTCAAATGCCAGTTGCCACAAAAAATATATCAGTCCTAGTTTCCTTTGTACTTTCTACTTGTACAAAGCACAGAATCAAAAGTGTTTGCCTACCCAAGCTGTTCTGGTAGAGTTTTCTTTTTCACATGAGTAACACATATTTTAATTAAATGGTTGCAGCACAAATTTTGTCACCAGCTTTCTTCACTCCTCTTATGGAGCACTTATTAAAACTTAGACTCCTTGGCATTTTTGCCTTTCAGTATATGAAATTCATTACACTGACATTTAATCACTTCAAGATTTCCACCCCAGTTTTTCTAATGCTAGTAGACTGACATCAGAGCAAAGGTACACTCTGCAATTTGGCTTACAAATGAAGTACTGAAAAGTCTGATGAATCAGAGTCCTTAAGCACATACTTAATTTGAGCTGATGCCTTCCTGACTTCAGAAGGAGTACACCCTTTTCTTAAATGTTTGATCAGGTCAATAAAGAACATCAAATGCTGGCCTTTTATGTATCGCTTTCCGAGTAGAGCTTTGGAAGACAGATGACTGGGATGTGATTACCAAGTAACCTTCATGTCATTTTAAAAGGAGCTCCACTACTCCCATTTATGCTTAGAACTGGAAATCTTTCAAGATTACATAAACTGTTACAGACAGAGCATGATCATGCTGGAGGAACCAAAGGAACAAAGTCAGGATCTGATCTCTGTGAGGTGTGGGAAAATAATCTTTTGCTGATAGGTACCTTGATGGGAAGTTGAGAGAGGGAGAGAGAGAAAAGGAGGACAGATTTAAGTGTCTGTAAAGAGCAGCTGGAAAAGAAAGGCAGAAAGGTTTAGAAAATGAGATTTCTAATATAGTATTTCAGGTTTCCAGCATAGTTAAGAAGTGGCTGTATGGATAATTCTCAAAGAACAATGCTGCAGCTTACAAATATATTTGTTTCTTACAAATCTGGGAGAAACTGGATGCCTAGAAGACCCCTAGATCAAAAATAAAAAGTGTTCTTGTGCACTTCAGAAATTTGTCTGGATCTATTTGACAAGAATGAATAGTTGGTGGAAATACCTGAACCAGATTAATATTTAAGAGTGTATTAGGTAATACACTTAGGAGTTTACTGTAAGGGAAGTTCATGTTCTCTGGGATGTCTTTTCCCACTTCATTGTCAGTTATTCTGCAGTCTATAGAACACCCACTATAATTATCTCTCAGTAAATAAATTGCTATTTAATTTCTAACACTTAGATGTCCAACTCACCAAGTATTACGTTCTTACCTGTAAAGGAAAAAAATACCCCATGATTAGTTGTTAAGGGCTTTTCATGCTTTCCATACACAGAAATGTTAGGGAATTTTGCCATATGCTTTGTTTTCTTTTAACCAGAATTGATTTGTTTGAGTTTCTTATGAAATACCAAGATCACTCATGATGTCCACCAAGCTCTTGGAGTAAAGTGTGTTGCTTCTTTTCACAACACTCTGTTAAATCCTTACTGAGTTAAACCTTGTGTTAAAAGTGACTTTTTCTGTAACAAATTCTAAGAATCAAGAAAAAGTTTCAGCATTTGCAGGATTTTTCTCACTGAACTACTAACATTTTTAATTTAATTTCTAGTGGGGACTTAGAGTGCTCGTGCTCCTTTTGCTGCAAGGCTTGACATCTACCAAATTCCTTTTTCTTTTGCCCTATTTGAAAGAGAGCTGAAGAAATTACTTGCATCCAATACAATATAAACATGCTTGCTAGGCTTTTACTGAAATAAGTGTTTTTATAGTGAGGAGACAATTTGAAACTGTAACTGAGAGATTCTAAAGGTCTTATGACTCATCATCTTCCATGGCTCTGTCCTCTAGCATATGGGTGGAGATCTGGACTATTTTTTAATCAGAACTAAGCAGGAGGGCATGTATCACCTTCAACAAATAAATTACTTATTCAATTCCTCTAAGAAAAGATTGCTTTCTTTTTCTTTGTTACTCCCATCACAAGTAATCCTGTTTTCTTTTAGTGGTTATTACTGACTAATGAGCAGCATTCTGACAAAGATCCATAATAATGTTTAATTAAACATCTGGCAAATGTAGACAGTACTAGTTAAAACTCTTTACTCAATAAATGAGCATTTCAGCATTCAGTTCAGAAGTGCTTGAACCTTTTATTTGACATGTACTTTCTTCAGTATATTAGACTTTAACCTCTGTGTTTAGATCAGACTGTACCCTGCACAGCTGAGTATAAAGTGTATGTCAGTGCAGGAACTGTGTGACAAAACTAAACAATTTTATACTATGCAAGTACATAGACATAATGTTAGCATTCCTTTGCAGCAAAGCACCCTCTCTGGTGATTAGGAGCTCCATCAGAAAGAAAGTCTAAATTATTATCTGGGTGGTTAGAAGTTACATGGAAACCAAAAGAAGGAAGCCTTCTCTGGCAGAAAAGGAAGACAACCATGTATTCTTACTGCCCCAAAATTTCCTCCCTGTAAAGCGTGAAGTTAAAGGACACCAGTAAGTTAAAGCACAATGATAGGTGAGCACGTGGAAAACAGCCACTGTTACATTTTATGTGGAGTGGACTGACTTATTTTGCTTTTTGTTGAAGAGAAAAGACAAGTAAAGTACGCTGGAATACTTGAGTTATAAATGAAAGGTTAAGTTTATGCTATAGGTGAGATTAAGCCAGTTAAAACTGATGGATGTAACAGCAGTTCTTTATTGCAAAAAAAAGAATAAAAGGAAGTCCTTTATTTGAAGATGTAGTCTCCAAATCTTAGCAATGGTCTACCCAAGGCAACTCAGTCCTTCAAACATTTGAATTGAAGGGTGCATTTTACTACAGTTGTCTGTACGAGACAGAGTGGTGGAAAATAGGAGAAGCAGGGAGAAGCAGCAGTCCTAGAGTCATAGCAGAATAAGTGACAGGCAGAACCTTTAGAAAAAGTCTGGAGGTTAAGTGATGTGATGAAGAAATTTCCCATTGATTGTTACATATTTTTCATCGAATTCAAAGAAATAGTCTTGAGCCAGCTGAAACAAAATATCAAGCAAAGAAACTGATTCAAGGGGCACTACTTTAACAGGATGTTCCCAAAGTGGTGAAGCATGGGATGTGAAGGAGACAGAGGGAAGCAGCACTGCCTCACCTTCTCTTTACTGAAAGGCAGCACTTTGGGTCTAGTGAAGAGGGGGTCTCACTGCAGTCTAGCCTCTGGTCTTAAGGCTGAAATAGCACAGTCTCTCCCCAGCTTTGTTATTAAAAAGGGATCGTGGCATTACCTAGATGCAGAAGGTGGCAGTGGCACAGTGGGATTCTGCACTTTGCTCTACTGGGAAGGAAGGTAACACTACCAAATGGACCGTGACCTGTGCTGGCATCCCTTGGTTTTGCTGTGCAGTGAGGTCATCAATTGCTGAGGCAACGCTGAGGGGCTGGGAAGCAAAAGACAGAGGACGTACGCTACAGTTGGTCTGAGGAACTGAACACGGGAGGGGTTAGAGAGGCTTGAGATGGCAGGAGAGCATGAAGAATTTTGACTGTGAAATCTGCCTAAAAGAGGGCAAAATCAGTTTTGACAGGATGGCCTTTATTTGAATTTCTCTGCCTCTGCACACTGAGCTAGTGCGTAAACAGACTGCAGCATAAAGAATATTTCTAGAGCTTTGTCCCATAACTAAAATAAAGGTGTAAGGGAAGGAGGAAATCACTGTAGAAAGCTTCATATTTGTCACTGTTCACATAGATGACAAACTCTAATGGAGGTTCAAGTTTCCCCATCCTTCAGGCTAGAGAAACTCCTAAACTTCTTAATTTAGTTTTCAAAAAATGTATCTAGACTGCTGAATTTTTTCTGCAATAATGGCCATATTTTGTGCAGTTAGAGAACAGTGAACTTCAGCATTGATAACTGTGGAATAATTTTTTTAATGCTTTTAATAATTTTGTCACCATCCTTGGTGGTGTTCTTATTTTGCTTCATTTTTTATTTTAGTGGGTAACAGGCAATGAACTTTGTATAGAATAAGCAAAAGTTTATGTAACATCAATGCCGTATTTCATCAGTCATCTCTGTCTCCTGCTGTGAGTAGTCTAACATGTGGCTTACACTGATACTATGGAAGTGGGAGCTGAGAAGCTGATGGTGACTTACAGAACTTCTTACAAACAAGAATCAGTTATTAATCTGCTGGAATGCTCAAATTATTTGTTTCAGGGTGCTCTCACACGTATAATAATAAACCAACACATTTGAATAATCACTTAACTCTGGAGAGGTGTCTAATAGCAAAGAATAAGGGTGTTCAATTCTTAGAACCTAAAAAAGGAATGTCAGAAAACAGAGTTTTCAAAGATGATCTGAGACAAGTGATTCCCTCTTGCCCCTTCAAAGTTGTCTAGGCTCATTCCTAAAATCTATAGGCAAGAATTTCAAAGCATAAGGTGAGCACAGGTTCCCCCCCTTCTGCCTTATGGAAAGACAGCTCTAGAGCCCTTGACTTAAGATCAATATGATAACCTTGCAGTTGTGGGTCAGAGGTACTGTCACCCTCATGAGCATTTTTACTGTGGGGGGGAATAACAGAATGTATTGGGTTTGTGTGGCAAGATTTTGGTAGAGGGGGGGATTTACAGGGGTGGCTTCTGATGAGAAGCTGCTAGAAGCTTCCCCTATGTCTCATGAGCCAATATCAGCCGGCTCTAAGGCAGACCCGCCACCGGCCAAGGCTGAGCCAATCAGTGATAGTGGTAGCGCCTCTGGGATAACACATTTAAGAAGGGCAAAAAGTTGCGGGGAGACAGAAACGGTAGCCAGAGACAGGAGTGAGAACATGTAAGAGAAACAACCCTTCAGACACCAAGGTCAGTGAAGAA
>VYZV01025899.1:0-51123 GCA_013401275.1 Pandion haliaetus | reverse complement strand
ATTTTCCCCAAGTCAAGTCTGTTTTGCCCATGATGGTAATTGGTTGAGTGATCTCTCCCTGTCCCTGTCTCGACCCAGGAGCCCTTTGGTTATATTTTCTCTTCCCTGTCCAGCTGAGGTGGGGAGTGATACAGCAGATTTTGTGGGCACCTGGTGCCCAGCCAGGGTCAACCCACCACACAGAACTATTTGAATTACTTTACATCTGCTACGTGAAGAGCAATATTTAGTGAGTACTGATACAATTCAAGGTGTAAACAACTGGGACAATGTCTATGTTGGGTTTCACAAACATTTTTGTGTAACTCATTTTTCTCTATTTAGATTTGTAATTCTGCTTGCTTATGATGATTCAAACTAAGCCAGTAAAAAGGTGGTGGCACAAGGGCAGATGGCATTTGGAAGCAGCATGAAGCTGAGGCAAAGTCAGACTGCCTGCAGGGAGCAATATGCATGCGAGGAAGTAGGCTTTGGGAATATCCTTGGAAGAGGAAGACTGTTGAAACGATGGAAGGCTATGGCCAAGAATTACTCTTACAGCAAGGCAATCCCAGTGGAAGTTGTGGATGGTATTTCATGTGATTCTTGAACCTGAGCAAAGTGCAGAATTCCACATACCTCAGTACCAGGAGGTCTAAAGGCCTGAGAGTAGAGACACACCACAGCAGCTGATTATTTGAGTAGAACCAAGCTGTTTCCGCCCATGTTGACCCCATGTCTAGATGGTTATTCCTCATAACTAAACAAATCCTGATCACTCTGGATCTTCAAACAAGGTCAGTGGGTCTTCACACAGGAGTGGGTTTTGTATGTGGCAATAAGTATTTCTTAGTTTCTGTTCTCATTTGGTGAGAGATATGTTCATGGTGCTAGTGAATTCCAGATGATACTAAAGCAAGGTGAGAGAAGCACTTAGTGGGATTTGGATGCTGCTAGGAAAAAAAAGCAGACATTTCAGAACAAGTAAGATTTTTGTTTACATGTCAGGCAAACAATTGAAATGAAAACTGTTTTCTTAGGTACTACACTTTTTTAAAGACAGTGAGAAATGTGAGGGAAGGGCATCAGAAATAACAATAAACTGTGTAAACTCCACAAATGGCAACTTAAAATGGCAAAAGATCCATTTTATATCATTCAGTATCTTTTTTCCTCTGTTGCCTTTCCTAAAGGTAATAACAGGAATTAAGGCAGGTTTTACCTGTTCATTGATAGAGAATTTTCAGTTAATTCAAGTATCAAAGGTTTTGCTAATTTTCTCCTCAAATTCCAGATCAATTTTTCCTCTGCCAGTTCCCCTCTTTTGCTCTAATTTGATGTGGAATATATACGTGGATGTATATATTAATTGCTTCAGCTTGTATCCAGATTTGAAATCAGATGTGATCTGGACAGTTGTTGCTTTTGAGCATCTGTCTGATCTTGGTGAGTTGGATGTTGGTCTCTCTCACGCTCCACCATTACATGGGAAGGCAACATTTAGTGTTAAATCCAATCTCAAACAGCTGTGTGCAACCATGCAGACAGCCAGTTCAGTGAGATTTGAGAACATCTACTAATATACTATTGAATGCCACTTGTAATGAAATGTTTCCCATTAGCATATAACATTAAGGTTTGTAGTACAAGGGTAAGTCTCAGAAAGACAATGCAAATGCTCACTGTTGTCCCATCCTCTGCACTGATGTTGTATTAGTTAAATGAAACTCCCGTCTGAGCTTAGACTATGTATGCTATGGTGGTGAACATGAAAAAACAACCCAAAAAACTCAAACAGTGAATACTGCAGACTCACCATAAGGAAAGAATTCTTTTCTGACTCTGGTGATGATTACTACTCATCTTGGACACATGGTTTGGAGAAGTCCCACATGTGTGTGTAACTTCTTAGATATATGTAGCCAATGTAGGAAAGCTTGTAAGAGGAATAAGAATTCTTATCACAAGGAACTCTCATCTAGTTATAAAATTTTATGTATAAACTTATTAGTGTTCATCCTGAAATAGTCGAATTTTCTTGCTGTTTTCATTACTCTATCTGGAAGCCTTTTCCTGAACTTGTTGTAAAGGTGCATTTATAGCTGATTTATTATCATTTGATCTTGTGCTGATAATATTGCTCCATTTAGTTCTCTCTAATCATTCTAATCATGTTTTTTAGCAGTTGTTCCAATTAAAGTTAATCTTCACTGAAACTGGTGGACCAGAATTGTACACAATACTCCTAATTAGGTCTTTCGTTTCCTCTCACAACAAATGTCTTTCCTCATGCATTTGTGAATTTATTAGCCTTTTCACAGCTTCAGCAATCACTGTTCATAGCCATCTTCCAATAGACTACTTCCAATAGACTACATCTTCCAATATACCTACTTTTTTTTCACTTTTCAACCTATATGATTGCCAATAATTAATGAGCCAGGAGTTCGTAACAGATGTTCCCAAGTGCATAAATCTGCTCTTTCTGCTATTAAATTATACCTCATTCTATCACTCAAATCAATACAGTATTTTAATGCTTTTATAAGATGATCTGGTCTCTGTAATAATGACAATATTGCACAACTTTACATTGCCTGCTAATTTCATCTGTATTTTTCCTTAAGGTCTTCAAATAACTTATTAAACAGGACTGATAAGGCACCTAGTAAACTCCCCTCATTCTATGGCTACCTAGTCAGTATAAGCTCTTGTTGATCCCTCTAGCCACATCCTTAGCTGCTTTAGAAACCTTGTATTAGCACCTGTCTTCTCCACCATTAGCAAACCTTTTCTGCAGGGATATTGCATCAAATGCCTTATTTAAATCTATGATAAATAATGCTCTTCTCTCCAGTAAAGCAGATAACTTTTGAATAGAGATATTAGATTGGTTTGAGATGATCTACTGTCGATGAAGCCACATTGTAATTTATACAGTTTTCCATTTATCTCTCTCCCCTTAATTCTTCCTTCAAACACTATTCCAGGCCTTCTCCCTTCCCCCGCCCCCCCTTAAGTCAGATTAGTAAATCTAGTGGTTCCAGAATTGGCCTTTGTTCCTATTCTTTTGAATATAGTTTCTATGTTTACTCTTCTGCAGTCATAAGATACTGCCTCCAAAAATCATAGCAGTTGGACTTGCAATTTCATTTGACAGTTTCATATTTCTATATTCCAACATGGAGATTATCCAGCCTGTCTTATTTTTGCTTTATGAGGTATTAAGAATGTTAACATTTATTTCTCTCTGAGGTGTCATAATTCCTGATGCTCTACCTTCATTTTTACTCCTTACTCCACTAATGTCCTCATCATTAACTTTATAGAAAATGGAGGCAAAATATGCATTTAATATGCGGATCAGACCTAGATTAATGTTAATCTCTATTAAATCATAAATTCTATATTTACAGCACTGTAACTTTTTTTGTTCCTCATGCTTCTTTATTTTTATTGTTTGTAAAGAATTTTTGTTGATTTTTTCAACGGTAAATGTAAAGTTTAGCTTAAGAAATCTCAGCCATTTTCCTTCTTTCTACATGCTCTAAGTTTTGAGGAACAGGGCGTGGATTTGCAAGTGTACAAAAGCAGCTGATTCCCTGAAGGAAGCCCATAAGCTTTTTCTATTAGCTTCTTTTTCTTACTTGCAATGTGAACGCTAAATAGTGTTTGCTCTTTGATTTAAAGTAATTCCTTACTTTCTATGTTTTAAAAGCTCTGCATTCCTGAATTTACTCTCTGTTTTCTTTAGTTCCTTTCTAAAATCCCAAACATTAGTCATAGGCAGACCTGTTGTCTGTCTTACATTTTGATAAAGACTCATTCAGCCCATGATCACTCAATCAAAGATTATTTTCTATGAAAAGCTGTTCTGTAAGACCTTGTTTCTTGCTAAACCTATGTCCAAAGCAGCATTAATTTTCATTAGTTCACTGCGTATTTATTAAAGAAATCTGTCTTATAGCAAGTTCAGGACTACCTAAGCCTTCAGCTCTTAGTGATGGCATTTATATTGCATCCAAATTTGGGATATTAATCTCCCATGTTCACACAATCACTACTCTTTATTTCTCATAATCTTACAGAGATTTCTCTTCATGTTCTATCCCAAGCTTAGTGAATTCTTTAACAGTATTCCAAAACTCTCCTTTCTGGGTCTTTTCAACTTTTATCCTAAAGAGATTGGGTTTTTTTCACTATAGGATTAGTTTTCAACCTGTGGTCCATAGGCCCAGGGAATTCCAGTGCCTACTTCTTTAGGGTGACTAAAAGGTAATTAAGAAAGTCAAGTTTAGTGTCAATAGGCCTAAATACCTATATTCTCTCTAGGCAACTTCATGCCTCCCTATTAATTGTCATACATTTCTATAACATGCAGACCTGCCCAACCACCTCGTGTCTTATTTCAGTCTTTCTTGAATAACTGAAGGGTTTAGCTCTTTTACTCAAATCACAAATTTCTCTGCCTGTCTTCATTCCTGCACTATCCAGTTACATTTTATGCTTGATGTTAGGCTTGCTAGAACTAGTAGAACATGTTTTACTCAAAAAGTAATTCAGTAGAGAATGGACACTTTTTTCTTTTTGAAACCAAATTAGGAAATGATTAGGTTTTTTTGTAAGATTTCAGCATTTTGTCCAATTCTCCAAAAGCCGGGTTGGAACAAACATAATAATAATAATAATAATAAATAACAACAATATAATAATAATAACAACAACAACAACAACAACAACAATAATAATAATACCTTGAGTGTTTTCTATTTTTTTTTCTCAGAAGCATAAAATATTCTATTTAAAATGAAAGTAGTTCTAATGCAAATATTTTTGTGTTGGGCAATACACTTCTGAATTAGTACCTGACCAAACTCTCCTTCCGAAGTTGTGCTTTTCTTCATTACCTGAACACTAACTAGTAAACTGACATTAAATGCTTCTGTCATTAAATGCTTCTGACATTAATGTAAGTAAGTCGACTCTTTTTGAGGAAAAGAAACTAAATAAAAATACAAAAGGCTGCAAAGCATGAAAGACTTCTCAGTGACAACTGTGCTTTTAAAGTTTAGGACACAATAGAAGACCTAGATGAGGTTAGAAAATTATAATAATTAACAGAAAAAAAAAAAAAAGAAGCAACAATCCTTCAAGCAGCCAGAACTAATTAGTGAAGACATTTTAAAATCCTGTTATTGAAGAGGCTGATTTAGAATAAATATCACTTCCTTTCCCCACAAGAAGAGAGAAAATTTCAGCTGTCGCACTTTATTAGTATTATCAGGAGTATATTGCTGCTGAGCCATCAGGCAGGACTGCAATAACTCTCAGTACACTGGTCAGCAATTACTGCCAGCATCCAAGTATGAAAAGCTGAGTGGAGAGAACTGCCTGTTTCTCTGGATGTTTTCTTTCCATATGATTTGCTCCCCTAGGTGCTATAAAGCACTCTCAGAATTTCCCATAGTGTTCCAAAGGCACCTTGTGGCTCTCCTCAAGGACAAACAAATAATTTCACCAACAAATAAACCAATGAATGGAACTAGGTGGAAAAGACAGTTTTCTACTGTCTGATGCAATCTAGAAGTAGATTCCTAGACATAAAATAATCAACAGGATTCTCAGGAAATAGAAGATTTTTAAAAGTCAATGCTCATGATAATATTTTAATACTGGCTTGCTAATGTGACTCACATTTACAAGAAGGGTCAGAAGGAGGACGTGGGGAACCACAGGAGTGTCAGCCTGACCTCAGTACCGGCGAAGATTATGGAGTGGGTCATCTTGAGTGCACTCACAAGGCAGGTGCAGGACAACCAGGCGATCAGGCCCAGCCAGCATGGGTTCATGAAAGGCAGGTCCTGCTTGACCAACCACATCCCCTTCTATGAGCAGGTGACCCACCTAGTGGATGAGGGGAAGGCTGTGGATGTTGTCGGCCTGGACTTCAGTAAGGCCTTTGACACTGTCTCTCACAGCATACTCCTCGAGAAGCTGGCGGCACATGGCTTAGACAAGTGTACTCTTCGCTGGGTCAAAAGCTGGCTGGCTGGACGTGCCAGAGGGTTGTGGCGAACAGAGTTAAATCCAGTAGGTGGCAGGTCACAAGTGGTGTTCCCCAGGGCTCGGTATTGGGGCCAGTTCTCTTTAATATCTTCATCAATGACCTGGACAAGGGGATTGAGTGCACCCTCAGTCAGTTTGCGGATGACACCAAGTTGGGAGGGAGGCTTCATTTGTTCAAGGGCGGGGAGGCTCTGCAGAGGGATCTGGACAGGCTGGATTGTTGGGCCGAGGCCAATTGTATGAGGTTCAACAAGGCCAAGTGCCGAGTCCTGCACTTGGGTCACAACAACCCCATGCAAGGCTACAGGCTCGGGGATGAGTGGCTGGAAAGCTGCCCAGTGGAAAAGGGCCTGGGGGTGCTGGTTGACAGTCGGCTGAATATGAGATGGCAGTGTGTCCAGGTGGCCAAGAAGGCCAAAGGTATCCTGGATTGTAGCAGAAACAGCGTGGCCAGCAGGAGCAGGGAGGGGATCGTCCCCCTGTCCTCGGCACCGGTGAGGCCACACCTTGAGTACTGTGTTCAGTTTTGGGCCCCTCACTACAGGAAAGACCAAATTGAGGTGCTGGAGCGTGTCCAGAGAAGGGCAACGAAAATGGTTCCTTGATTCTATGAATCTATTATGATGTTTATAGTTACAAATACTCCTATTGAGCAACTGACTTCACTATTGTTATTTTAAAGTTAATATTAAATACATCACTATTTTAGGACCACAGTTTAACTACTTATGATCTAATGCTTGCTTTCCGTTTCAGGTTTTTCACTTTCACATCTTCTTGACTGATGATAACTTTCTATATTTTTTCTTTTTCTGCCTGAAACCACAATTGACTTAAGTGTATTTTGCAAAAGATTTGCTCAAGAATTGAAAGATTAATGGCCATAAGCCTAAGTGAATTATTCCACCTTTTTTCCTTACAGATTTAATCTTCATATAATGTATAACTTGAACATTAGTCTTAGGTGGCTGATCAGCAGAAATACTAATGCCCAGCACTAATATTTTGTCTTTATGAGTTCTTTCTGGTCTAGAGAGCCAAAGCTTGGAAGAGACATCTGTATTTAGTCTTTTGTAAAACTGAAAATAACATTCCTCATTTATAGGTGGGAAAATGATGTCCAAAAATTTATAAATTGCCGAATGATATATTTGAGTCCTACCTAAAAATAGAATGCCCTATCCTGCTTTTACGAAGAAGAGACAATATATCCTTATTTGTCCTGACAAGCAATTTTGGGGTGCCATTTTTATAATATCTAGTGTAAGACCTGTAAAAAGTATATGCTGTTTGCACAAGTAATTTTTGAATTGTTATCAGAGTGTGAATGTATGGAAACAGGACCACATTTAAAAGCTTTCTTTAAAAGTAAAAGTGGGTATCTGTCTTCGAAGCAATATTTAGAGTATCTGGGTGAAATTTTCAAAGGTGCAGTATGATTGTTCACATTGAAAATAACATTAGCTATTAGCTATTGCAGTATTACTTATTAATGTTAGCTATTAGCTACCAGATGTTTATCAATATGAGAGAATTACTCTGAAATTGATTACCTGTTTTAGGTAATCTCATTTATTGTGATTTGACAGTTGAATTGCTCTGCAATTCAAACAAAAAGGAGCCAAAGACTAAAAGCTGAGCTAGTCCACAGTAGAAATTGTTTATGAGAAAATACTTGCAGATGTTGAGGTGAGAGAAAGTTTCACATCTGGACGTTATGACAGATGAAATAATTTAATGGCTGTCTGGCTTGCAGAAAGCTTTCTGTTATCTGAGTTCATTGATGCCAGTTGGTTTAATCAAGAGGAGCAGGAGACCTCATGCTAATAAGTTCACGGCTTGCTGTAGGTGTTTACTGTTGTTTTGGTTTGGGTTTTTTTTTTTTTTTGTTTGGGTTTTTTTTTTTTTTTTTTACATCCAAGATTATGTGCTGATGGGTGTAGCGCATTGCTGGAATCTAGGATGAGAAACACAGTTCAGTAACTTGTCTTCTAAAGAAAACATGTTTTAAGAACTGGAATTCAGATAAGGTTCAGTTCAAGTCTCAGAAGTGGTCAGAAATAGAACCATCATTCCAGATCCTAATAACTGTCTTTGCAGTGTCAGGAGGGATATTGCATATATGTGGGATTTTATAGGACCTTAAATGATACTGAAATATGTTAATATGAGACCTTGTGTTTCTCTTGAATTTATTTTTGCGAAGAGGAGAGAATAAGGTTTTTCCAGCATTTTGTACACATTCTAGTTTTTCTTTTAGCAACTGCTTCATCTCCCTAGATATCCCATGATGAGAGCTTTATGCCCACAAATGTTGAAAGAGATTAAATATCTCCAGCACGCTTATATGCAAAATTTGTCCTTCAGAGTCAATTATAATTAAGGCTGGGGTAAATAGTGTGAAGTGTTTTATACTGTTAAATGAATTTGTTTCGAACAAGCTTTCTCCTTTTCACCTCTTCTTTCTCTCCAGATAGCCTGACAATCCCAAATGTTCACAGAATGCAAACCCCAAGGTTTCGTGCTCTGTGGGAAAGAGCTGCATTTTACTTTTGGTTGCACAACAGTCATTGGATATGCCTGTAAACTCCTCCAGTCAGGAGAGTATGCAAACATTGTGCAACATAGCTGACCAACTGCAGCTTGAATTTTGACTCTTTCAGTTAAACAGCAAGATCAATATTTTATTAGATATGAATCAAATCTCAGTATTAAATTCAAACAAATGGTAGTCTGCTGGCAGTTTGTCCTGAGCACCCACTCTATCAGTATCACTAAACAAACTGTTCTGTGAGAATTATTCAGCGAGCTCTTTGCAAAGCACAGGAATGTTCAAAGCTTTCCTGCTCTTGACTGCTACAAGATAGCCTGACATTCTGCCTTCATATGATACTGCTCCACAGTTAGGGTGATGCAGATGATGGCAGATCTCAGGCATACATAGCTCTGAAGTTATTGTATGCCCATATTGCAACACTTGTGTATTTTGGAGGCTTAAGACCAACTCCAAAGAAGGATTTGTGAAACCTTTGAAGCAGTATTTTTGTAATTCACTGTTGGATCCTACTGGAGTATGTGACAGCCTCAAAATAACTTTTGCAGTGCTAAGACGTGCTTGGGTTTTGGTTCAGCTGGAGCTTCTCCAGAAAGTCTACTACCTCTATGGCAACTGGGAACTACACTTGGAAATTATTCAGCGAACTGCAGATTGTTGTTGTTTTTTCTGCCAAAAAAATCAAGTTCTGTTGAAGCCCTGACAGCTGTACCTTGTCATGGAGAAAATACTCCAAAGAAAAAACAAATAACCATTAATCTTCATAGTGCATTACTGTCTAATAACTAGTTACATTTTATACATCAGTTTTTACTGCCTAGATATTGCTGTCATAGTTTCCCATAGTTTCCCTGAGCAACCACCAGGAGTTAATTTCTCTTTACAAATCAGTCTTGAAGCTTCATATCTTGTCTTTTACTTTTAGTCCAAAATTACCATTGAATGTTACAGGAATCTAAGGGGCATTTGTCTGAATAAATAAAACAATATGAGGATTATTTTGAAAATCACATTGGACCTGGAATAACTAGGAAAATGGTTGGTAGCAAATGGCTGATTTGACTATGATGAAAAGCACCTTTCAGCGAGTACCATTTGTATTTCAATGTCACTGTTAGCTTTCACACATTCATATGGTGTCCGAGAGCAAATAATTTCATTAACATTTGGAGTTACCATTACTAAATACTGTTCTTCTCTATAAAAGTATTTTAGGAAATTTTCCTTTGACATAGTAGCTTCATGGCATATAGGTTAGCTTGACTGATTTTTCTGCAGCTATGGAAATTGAACCAATTTCAAGATCTATATTGATAACAAATGGAATTCATGTTATCTTCCTGCTTCTGTGAAGTGCACTGAGTAACAGGGAAGGTGTTACTCTGAAATACTGGCATGACTTTGGAGTGAATGCCAGAAATATGAGCAAAATCTTTCATGCCAAGTAACTGTATTTGGTTGTCAGATATGCAAGGATGAGGTAAGCGAACACTACTGCCATTCCTGCTGGATTAGGAAAAGCTGTTGTAGGAAAAGGGTCATGTGAGCCCTATAGATTTAGGGTCTAGATCTAGCAAAAGCTCAACCTTTGTCCTATTTGAAAGATACTTTTCCATTCTTCTTTGCTCCTGCCTTCTTTTCTTTTCACTTAATCTTGGCTCTGCAGTTCTGCCCTTCCCTCATGCCAGCTTTGGTGCCTGTCAGACATTTATGGGAGCCAACTGAGTTCCGTAAGCCAGAAGAAAACACCCCCTGCCCCCCCGCCCCCCTTTTTTTTTTTGAGCTAGTTTTCTGCCAGATTAATGGTTTGAATTGTTTTACATGGAAAGCCCAACAAATGTCAGGGCTGGTTCAAGGCTGATACAAGTGCACAGCAGTTGGGGTGGTGCAGAAGGAGGAAGCAGTGGGTTCAGTGCCAACTGGAGCCAGTGAGCTGCTGAATATTGGTATCATGCAGTTCTATGGGGTTTTTTGAGAATCAAGAGTGAGAAACAGTCTCCTTAACTGCTTCCAGTAGCCCAAGAACAGCTAAACACCTCTAATGGCTGGCAGCAGCTCCATTCCTCCAAAGTCAGAGAATAAGTCCGAATACTTTAAAACAGGATTTTTGGCTAGCTTTCACTCTTCAGCTCTAGAGGCACTGAACTGTTGCCAACTCAGGGTGCCACCCAATGAATTTAAGAAATACTCTTATAAAATAGAATAATTTTTCCAGTGACTGTCTAAGTATCTGATACTACAGCTGAGGCAGTTTCACTTGAGTTCAGTCCTTAAAATAATGTATAATGTGGTGGTGTGCAATTAGTTCTGTTAACTTTGATGTAGAAGGTAAACCTCAGGAGGAAAAGTTGATGATAATGCCTAGTATTAAGATATATTGGTAAACAGATAATCCCACAATTGAAATTCCTCTTCACGATACCAATGCTCTCTATGTCAGAGAATGTAATGACCTCATACTTTTGACCAAAACAGTCAATTTTAGGGAGGCTTACAAGTTCTTCCCAAGAGGGGAATAAACTGGTAATGGAATCATATTTCTTTCACATAATCCTGATCATTTCAAAGAAAGAAAACTCTGTTGCCCTGAATGCAGTGTGAAGCAAACAGTGAAAAATAATTTCCTTTTTCACAGTTCAGAGCAACTTTCCAGCTGGTACTTTATCCAAATTTTTTCCTATCTGTTTGGTATTTGAATGTTATGGCTTTCTTGTTGCTTTTTTTTTTTTCTTTGTAGCTATCTGGTCTGTCTACTCTATCTCATGTTTTAAGAGGTTCCAGAGAGGAGAGAACTCCTTTGTTTTCGAGGCTGCTCATCCAGAAATTTATGGTCAGCTGAATTGTCTTCTGCGGACAGGAAGTGAAACTGGCAAGAGCCTTTCAGCTCAGTAGCAGAAAAACCAGGTAGTAAGTACAGTCATGGTTCACTTTTGGGGAGGGTAAGGAGGTGAGCAAAGCCTTGATCTCAGTCTTGCTGGTAGCTTAGGCACATACGAATTGGAAGTATCTAATAAGGAAAGCAGAGATCCAAAGTCCTCAGCAGCCCGCAAGACACTTAAGCAAATGTGAATACAGTTCTCCTGACAGCAGTGAGGTGTCTGTCATTTTAAGTTCCTGGTAGAAAAATGACAGTTTCTCAGGCATTTTTAATGCCGTGAAAAACACAGATTTCACGAGGAGGATACTTTTTATACGAGTATCTTGCAGATTGGGTATTCCTAGCCAGTGATAAAGTTGAATATTATTCAAGAATATTATCACAAAGTGGCTGCAGTTCAATTGCAGCCATAATTCCTGCCTTGTGCTTAGCCCTCTTTTCATGGAGTCTGTTTTCCTCCCTGTTTAGAATCATAGAATTGTTTAGGCTGGAAAAGACCTTTAAGATCATCAAGTCCAACCATCCACCATGCCCACTAAACCAGGTCCTGAACTGCCTTGTCTACGCGCTTTTCGAATACCTCCAGGGATGATGACTCCACCACTTCCCTGGGCAGCCTGTTCCAATGCCTGACAACTCTTTCAGTAAAGAATTTTTTCCTAATATCCAATCTAAACCTCCCCTGCTGCAACTTGAGGCCATTTCCTCTTGTCCTATCACTAGTTACTTGATAGAAGAGACCAGCACCCACCTCACTACAACCTCCTTTCAGGTAGCTGCAGAGAGCGACAAGGTCTCCCCTCAGCCTCCTTTTCTCCAGGCTAAACAAGCCCAGTTCCCTCAGCCGCTCCTCAGAAGACTTGTGCTCCAGGCCCCTCACCAGCTTCGTTGCCCTTCTCTGGACACGCTCCAGCACCTCAATTTGGTCTTTCCTGTAGTGAGGGGCCCAAAACTGAACACAGTACTCAAGGTGTGGCCTCACCGGTGCCGAGGACAGGGGGACGATCCCCTCCCTGCTCCTGCTGGCCACGCTGTTTCTGCTACAATCCAGGATACCTTTGGCCTTCTTGGCCACCTGGACACACTGCCATCTCATATTCAGCCGACTGTCAACCAGCACCCCCAGGCCCTTTTCCACTGGGCAGCTTTCCAGCCACTCATCCCCGAGCCTGTAGCCTTGCATGGGGTTGTTGTGACCCAAGTGCAGGACTCGGCACTTGGCCTTGTTGAACCTCATACAATTGGCCTCGGCCCAACAATCCAGCCTGTCCAGATCCCTCTGCAGAGCCTCCCCGCCCTTGAACAAATGAAGCCTCCCTCCCAACTTGGTGTCATCCGCAAACTGACTGAGGGTGCACTCAATCCCCTTGTCCAGGTCATTGATGAAGATATTAAAGAGAACTGGCCCCAATACCGAGCCCTGGGGAACACCACTTGTGACCTGCCACCTACTGGATTTAACTCTGTTCGCCACAACCCTCTGGCACATCCAGCCAGCCAGCTTTTGACCCAGCGAAGAGTACACTTGTCTAAGCCATGTGCCGCCAGCTTCTCGAGGAGTATGCTGTGAGAGACAGTGTCAAAGGCCTTACTGAAGTCCAGGCCGACAACATCCACAGCCTTCCCCTCATCCACTAGGTGGGTCACCTGCTCATAGAAGGGGATGTGGTTGGTCAAGCAGGACCTGCCTTTCATGAACCCATGCTGGCTGGGCCTGATCGCCTGGTTGTCCTGCACCTGCCTTGTGAGTGCACTCAAGATGACCCACTCCATAATCTTCGCCGGTACCGAGGTCAGGCTGACAGGTCTGTGGTTCCCCAGATACTCCCTTCTTGTAAATGTGCGTCACATTGGCAAGCCTCCAGTCGTCTGGGAGCTCCCCTGTTGTCCAGGATTGCTGATAAATGATGGAGAACTCCTCCGGCAGCTCTCTCAGTACTCTTGGATGGATCCCAGTCTGCTTTGTATTTCTTCTCTCTAGGACAGAATTTGAACTAAGTTACATCCATGTCTTCCATTTTTTATGGGCACTAAAAAGAGACAAACTGAGTGACTACAAAGTAAGCTTAATGTCACATATAGAAAGGATGTGGCTCCTGTGTAATAACAGCACTGAGCTTTCTTGTACTTGTCTCAGTATAATGACTGTGTCCTGGAAAAAACGAGTTGGTCTCTGAAAAGTGCTGCAAGTTCTTACCTGTTCCAAACATCCTGTAGGTGTGATGAAAATGTTGAAAAGAATCTCTGTTGACTGTCTTGGGGCTTTATAAGCAGGGAAAAGAGGCTGGGGATGAATGGAGTAGCTGAGACATTTCAGAATGCCCTTCCTAATAATTCTACTCTTGATTAGTTTCCAGTATCCTCTGAATAAGCTCTGTGACAGTTTTAGGGAAAATCCTGCATAAACTGGTTGGAGCATGCCTAATGAGAATGGTGTATCAATGCAGTTCTTTGTCTTTTTGGTTTGTAGGAGCTTTGAGGATCACTCATTCCAGACAGACTCTTTAGAGAAGTTAACTACTAAGCTCTTTGAAAATCTCTGCTGGACACGTGCAAGCAACAGTTTTTTTCACAGCTGTAGAACCTAGCCAAATGTGGATAAACTCAAATCTTTCAAAAGGTGGTGAATGGTGACTCTCTAGAAAATTTGAAGCTCCCCTTCGAAGTTTAAGAACCACTGGAATTTATTACTGCAACAGTCAAACTAATACTTTTTTAGGTGGACTTCCCCCCGCCCCCCACCTCCCAAGCTCGCTCAAGTGTTTACAAAGTTGTTTAGCTAAATCTAAACAGGATTGCTGAATATTGAAAACAAAAGTCTCCCAAATCCATCAGTCTGTGCAGACATCCAGCATGGAAAATTTCAGCCAAAATGGTAACGCCAATGATAGTCATGGAAATAAATGAAGACAGGGAATTTTACTGTCCTAATGCCTCCTGTGCCACCTGTGAAAAGCTTCATGTTGCAGGAACCAGTACAAATTGGAACAGATGTAAACAGATGGTGGAAGGAACTGCTTTCAGTCTGGTCGCTTCTATTGTCACAACTCTCAGCAAGATTTGTTATCCTTATACTGCCAAATAATTTTCTTTTTGATATACACAAACCAAAAAACCCAGGAGCTAAATCCTAAGTAATCTAGAGACTGAATATTGTTCCTTCCAAATGTGTGAAACTTTCAAATGGTTTCAAGACTACAGCGTTTATTACAGGGACTTTTCATAACAGATGGCAGAGAACTGAGGGAAGTTTTTGATCCAGATATTCCTTCCTGTTGAAATAATTCTGTCTTCTCTCCCTTACTTTTGGCTGTCATTACATAAACTTGATGATAAGATCCTGCTCTCTAACCCAGGAGATCTCAAGCTCTGCCTATTTGTTCAAGCACCACAAGTGGCAGCAACAGCTGTGGGGATTTTGGCAGCATTAGCAGCTCTATACTAGGCCAAGAGTATGAGACTACCAGAGTCCGCTCCCTTTCTTCCTTCCCTAGGTCTAAAAGCAGGTTTCTAAACCTTTCTTCTCCCTGATTACCATACTATTCACAAACTGAAAACCTGAATCTCATGGCCATAGATATGTCCTTTGTGCCACAAAACCTCTCATCCCTACTGCCATCCCTTTAACTCTTCTGTCTATCCTGCTTGGCTTGACTGTGGGGTAAACCCTACTCGCAGGCGGCTCCAGATGTGCAGAAGCCTCACATCTGGGCTGAATCACCTCATGGGGACATTAGGCACTGCAGTCATGAAGTATTTGGAAGTGCTTTGGATTGGTGGTATGCATATGCAGTTTGGGAATCTCTACTTCAAGCAAAACTCAATGGCAATTATTTTACACTGATGTAAAAGAAATTTAACTTAGCCTGTGTAAAATTTCATAGGCAAAAATGGGAAATATTTGTTGCATGCAGAATGAATGGTAATCACAACAATACATACTAAACATGTCTAGAGTTGCTTTATAGCTGTGTATTTAAATTGTTTTCTCAATGCACCGTTTCAACACTCAAAAAGCCAGCAGGCACTTCAGTGGAGCAACAGTGAAAAAAAGTAATTCTGGACACCTAGCTGAAATATTTTGTGTTCCTTTTTTAATGACTAAAAACAAAGATGGGAGATGTTTATATACTGGTTTTGTACTGTACAACACACATGTAGTTTGATTGTTGATGCTTTTTTTTTATCAAGCTTTTACTTTTATGTACTAAAATATACGTGTTTATATTTACCACAGCCTTTGAAAGAGATCACGGTATTGTAGGAAGTCACAGCCTTTGGGCTTAGTCACGACATTCTCAGTAGTACAAGGACCTGGATATTTAACTGGCTGTTAACTCATACCCATTTTCCATAAAGTCTTGATTTACTTCGTTGCCTGCTTGGCAAACTTGAGATTAATCTACTTTTCAAAAAACTCAATGCAGGATACCTGCATTTAAGGAGGAGAACTAGGAAAGGTCTTACACGGAGATAAGAAAGGGAGTATCTGAATTGTCTCTAGGTGGCAGTGAGGCATTATTTCTTCACATCCACTAAACAGGCTGTTTCACTGTCCCTGCAAAGACTGGCTTTCCTACTTACAGTCTGAGCTTTGTTCAGTTGTCAAACCATTTTGGATACATCTTGAAATCCTCAACACTGTATTGCGATAGGATAAACATGGTTGCAAATCAGGTAGTCCTGGAAATAGAGACAAATGTACTATGTGGCATGTGCGCTGTCAATCAGCAGATCTCTGATGTGTGCTTTTGTGTGACCAGAGGACTCGTGGCCAGCGCAGCTTGTGCCCAGTGACTGTTGCAAACACACACACGCAGAGCGAGCTGCAGGGCTGTGTAGCATACACGTGGTAAGTTTAAATACTCTGGATGTACAATGTGGTGGACTGCACATTTGTGTGATCACTGGTAACATTGGTGGGTCCACAGTAGATCTTCCTTTCCCCAGAAGCCAATGGCTTCAAACTGTGTTTCCTTTACATTTCTGCATCTTTCTTGTGCTGATGTGGCTGCACACTAGCACAAATCGCTTTCAAGGCGCTTGTACAGCTGTTTGGGCTCAGTGCAATGATGGTATGTGTGACATTATGTTCAGCACAATGACTGCTTCTATCACTTGAGCATGAGCAATGGACCACACTAAATGCTGCTAATAAAGAGATTGCAGACCCTCCAGTAAGTCCTCGCTGGCTGACAGTATTAATTGTAATGTTGAGGAGATGGAGATTGGCTCTGCAATTGTAATTCAGGCTCTGATTTAACAACGATTTTAAATCCATTACTTTTAGCATGTGCTTGTGTTGACTGCATTTTAGCACTGTAGTCACTAACTTCCTTACATCTCACCTGGGGAATGTTTTCACATTTATGAATGTCCTTAATTCTAACCTAGGAAAGTGCTTTTTGTGCATACACAAAGGAAAGCATGTCCTTAAATGCTTTATGAATTGGAGTATATATCATCAGCTCTGATACTGCGGATTAAGAGCAAGAAACACCATTTTGTGAGCTGTATGTGTTTCAAAACGTTCACCAGAAAAATGTTTAAAAAAATGTGCTTGTCATGAGCAAAGCACATGTCCTTCTGAATATCATCAGTTTCCTACTCTGGATAATGATGCAAACGAGGGTTTTTTTTTTTAAACGTGACACGTTTGTCTCTATGTTCTGCATGGCTAGGACTAACAACTACCCCTAATAGCTCATCAGTAAAAGTTTAGTGTTAGAATCATAGTGGGTCTCAATAGCCTGAGAGTTGAATGTGTCAGTAGAAGTGCTTTGTGGATTGTGCCAAACAAAGTAAAATATGGAATGAGTAGACAATTTTAAACTGACTGAGAAGCAAACGATATATTTGGTAGAGGTTTTCAATACAATATATTTTGGCATTAAAATTTAAAATGACTCTGAATATATCTCTTTTAGAAAACACTGTTGTGATGAAAGGCTTAACAGCTTGATGGATGTGAATGAATAAATCTCATAAATTGAGATACTGCAACTGGGATTGCTGCATTAATAGGAATGAGATTATCGTAGTGTTAAATCATACAGCTATACATTTAAAGGTACCTACTGGGAATAAATGCATATTGTATAATATTTTTTTGACTTCTGCTCTCAGTTTAGCGCTATCACACTACATCACAAATATGAGCATTGGTAGATTCTGACAGTCTCACACAAGAAGCAGTTTTCAGAGGCAGGTTTAATAAATGACTACATAATTGCCATTAGTTTAATGAACTACCATGATTCTTGCTCCTGATACTAATGGGGGCAAAAAAAAGGAGCTGGCACAGAATTTTGTTACCAAAGATGATGTACACAAAATATTAATGAAAGGATTTTGATAGAAGCCAGTGTTTCATTGAAACTTCACTTTGAAAGGAATTTTATCCATCTATCTTTAAGGTAATTACCATTTTCAGGACATACTCTAATGTCATATTCACACTCTGATTTCACAAGGTTGTCTCTAGCTAGACAGAATTTTCCTAAGACTGAGCAAACACTATTAAAGATGTATCCCTAATGCTGCCTTCCCTAAATGTAAAATTTGTAAACTAAGCCCTCTGAAATTACCAACAGAAACAAGTATAGCTGTCTCTATCCTTTTCTCACATATTTATGCAGAAAAATGAGAAAATATGCAGATACTGATAGACCATCACTTTGATACACGTACAAAGACAATAGTTTCAGAAAAGCTCAGGTCATAAACTGTGTCCCATTATAAACCTACTGTGATTTGAAGATGTTCCACATTTTGCTATGAAGGGTTCGTACTGAGATAGATATGTTTCTATAATCAAATTCCTAGGTTCTTCCAGAAATTTCTGTAAAACCTGCTTGTTTTGATTAGTATTGGATTATTTTGCAACATTCTGAATAGGTAACATTTCTGTCTCAAAGTAGGAGGTGTAATGCTGGTTTGCTGCGTGTGAGGTTTTCAGAGGAGGATGACAGTGGCTTTGTGAATCTCCCAGGGCAGCTCTGTGCACGCCATCAGCTGGTGTTCCTGTGAGAGACAGAGTCCTGCAAGTCTCCCTACATGGAGCTGAGTTACAGGCTGAAGCCAAAGTTTCCTTATGGAAATATGTCTCACAAGAGTCTAATGTCACATAAAACTGTTCATTAGCTCACACTCATGGGTGTTTTCTTAATGTGACTTTATCCTAGAGCTGGCTGTGTCTGTGCCCAACCTATTCAATAGCATGTGTGCTCCTGAGCTTGGGGCTTCTTAACATTGGTCCTCAACTAAATAAGTGGTAACACTTACTACAGCAAGTGTAACTGAATTATTATATGCTTCTTTAAGGATAGGTGAACTGATCTAAAAGAAGAAGAATATCCCCTGTACATTTAAGCTGAGGCTTGTGAGAAGGATTTAAATGAGAACCCTCTCAGAAATCCCTTTCTGCTCAATGGGATTGTCAACCAAAGTTGATGAAATGCTTGTCAATGCTGCTTTAATTTAAGTATGCACTGATCTCCTTAGTTGTTTTGATCTTTTCTTGTATGCACTTATATGCACATCAACAAGTAGATAGCAGTGAAAAATGAAGATACTGGAGTGCTGGTTAAAAAGTTTTTAATTCCATGTATTGTCTTCAAAATATGCTGTTTTAAGGATAGGGGTTAGTTCCATGACAATAGAGTATTTCTGAGATTTCAGAGTTCTTTTGTTACTTTTGACCACACAAAAAGAAAGAGAATGGGAGGAAAAGAAATACTAAATAAAACCAAAAGAGCCCCCAAATCTGAATTCTTCTATTTGGACTACGGACCCTGGGACATATTGCAATAATATTTGAAGGGCTTTGGTTTTGTCCAAGTAAAGGACAAAAATATATTTCAAAACTCAAGCTGACATGTAACGCAATTGTCTAATTAAAACTAGCTTTAGATTTTTTTACTGAAATTTGAGTCTGCATTTTGTCAGTAATGGGTGCTTAATACTTGCATCAAGAGGTACTTTTTTTTCTTTATTTGATAATTCAGAAAAACTGATGACTGATGGTGAGTAGTTTCCTACCTCAGACTTTCAATGATGAATGATTGAAATGGTTCTTCTGGATGTCTGTGTTCCTGACCCTTCATCCCTTCACTGCTTGTCACTCCTTACTTCTTATCAAGGCCTAGATGCATGAACAAAATTGACTGCTTTGTGTTCCTTCTCTTTTTTTCTTTGGTACTTCTCAGACTGCCAAATGTGAATATTTATTTTTTAAAAAATAAAATAAAGGAGAGAGTTATATAAATTTTAAATCCTTTTGGGTTTTGAGGATGAGCAATGTGGCATTAGCTTTGTATTTTTCCAGACAAAACATATTCTTATTTTCTTTCTAGCTAGAAAGAGCCTGCATGCAACTTTCCTTGAAGGAGTATTCATTCTTCCAAATTAATCCAAGTGGAGAAGATCTTACAAGATCAGATGAAGTTGTAAGATTTTGACACATATTTAATCTAAACCAGGATCTCAGGTATGGCCTCAGGTCCTAATGTGTAGTCTAAAATCAATGTTGTTTAAGAACAGTCTTTCCATCTTTCTCCTGTTTATTATATATTGAATACATTACTGGTGAAGTAGCGTAATTATATATGTAATCCTCCACTTAATACTCTATCACCTTAATATGAGAAGAAAAAAGATATTTCATAATATGTGATAAGCAAATAATGATAACATTCCCAAGTTCATTCACCTGTATTATGTCCGTGAGCTTGCTGGTGGCCAGTCACTACAGCACACCCAGACAATCAACAGATTTGCATCTGGTTATTGCCTTGCTGTAAGTATCCCGCTTCATGTTACAGCTGGGACACAAATAGGTCCCCTCTGGATTTGTGAAAGTGAACAGCTTTACCACATAAACCAAATCTATCTTCCTATCTCCCTACTAGTAGCTAACATGGGAGCAGCTCTGCAAAGATTGTCCCAAGTGAATGTTGCATTTTGATTTCACTATTTGAATTGCTCATTAATGTTCCTTCAAAAGTATCTGTGCACGTTAATTTCCTAGCTACCACTCTGGGCATCTGGCTGTGCTACAGCTGGTTATTTGTAAGGAAATTCTTCAATGAATAAATTACCAGAAATGTTATTCTTATGGAAAGGAAAATATAACCTTTGCATTCTCCTTCAACATTTATATTCTGCTGTGAGTCTTGAAATTGCCATTCTAAAATCAGGGTGAGAGTCTAGGTAAGAGTCTGGAGTGAGAGTCAGGTTAATTAGCAGTAATTTCCTTCCGTAGTTACAAAGAATCCAGCTGACAACGTGGATATGTAGAAAATACAGAAAAAGCTCCATCCATTGTAAATTGATATTTAAAAAATTAAATGTTTTACACCAGTGATTTTTTTGTTGCTAGTTGATCTGTGATAACTGGACATGTAGGATTTTGGCCTATAACCTCATGGTGGTGCGGTTTGTCTGTCAAGCTTTATTTAAACCATGTCGTAGCTCACATTTAATTGAAATATATTTAAAATTGTGTGTGTTCATGCCTTTCAGGCACGTCTACTATCATAGAGGCTGAGAAGCAGGATAAATTAGCCCTTACTGACCATAGTGGTGACAAGCTAGACGGATCATTTAAATATTAGTTTAGGCATTTCTATACTGCAGGGAAATTGCCAAAGCTTACTGAGAAGGAATTAAAGCCTGTCTTTCCTCCTTCTTCCTCTTCTTTGGCAACAGCTGCTTCAGTAGCTCCGACTCAGTCTCATGACCGTGCAGTTCCCCTCCTGCCTCCCCTCAGCCTGCAGCTGGCTTGGGCTGTCTCAGTCCTGAATATTCCTTTGTTCTTGTTCTGCACTCTTTACAGCTCCTTTCTTTTTTTTTTATACCTTGCCTAGTGGATGAGACAAATGTAACCTCAGGATACCTGCATGAGCATAAGGCAGATATTTCTCACTAATGCTGGGATTTCTAGAGCAGCTCGAAGTGTTGCATGTCCAGCTTTCACTGGCCTTTGTACCCACGCTCCCGTACAGACAGCCTCCTTTGAAAATGCCACCGGGAATTTATATGCTCGCCTAGTACGCTGTAGTCAACAAATCCCTGAAGGACTGTTTCTCGCTGACAAAGGGTGAAGCCCATATTAGACTTCTCCAGTGGTAAAGGTGTTCCCATTCAAACACCTTCCTGCCTGCCTCAGTTTGACAGTCCCTTAATCGTGCTGCTGTGATTCTCTGTGGAGTCACGCTCCAGAGCAATCTGATTTAAACAACAACAAACATCCCACACTATTAAGTCGTCTCACTGCATAATGGCAGGCGCATGACTTGGGCCTGGAGAGAGCAGTTGTTTTCTTAAAATTGCTTTGGTGTTGGAGAAATTACAACGCAGGACAATATCCTAAGATGTTTCTAAGCACAAAAAGACTGCCTGTGACTGCTGTAGAGAAGAGTGCTAGGAATAAGTTAAATTCTGCCTCTACCCCTGTACATAAAGTTAATATATTATTTCAGGAGAAACTTGAGGACTTTCTATTTGAACTATGCCAAAGCATCCTGGCCTGACAGGTGTTTTTATGAATATATTTCTAGTGTTGGGGAATAAAATTAGATTACCTAAAGATTTTTTTGTTTGCTAGATCTGTTTAGAATGATGATAACACAGACTCTATGCAAGAAACATTGTGAAGATGACATAATATATGTCTGAAATGATGTAGTGGTTTCACAAATCACAAGATGAAGGGATAGCTTGTCTTCAGATCTTAGCACTTGCTACTGCAATATGAATTATATTGTATAATCTTTACTTCCATTCTGAAAATTGTCTGCACTCACATATATTCAATTTCGGGAAAAAGCACATAAAGTAAATTAGGTTAAAAGAACTCCCAACTCTGCATTTTGTAATGCTGATTTAATAGATAGCAGCCCAAAAAGAATACAGTAATGATAGGGCATAACTGTTAGTATTATGTATAAATAAATGTCAGGCATAAGTTTTCTTCTAAATTTGCCTTAAGAACTGAGTTAGGATGGATGTCCCCTGTGACTATAAATACAGAATAGCTGACAAAGGCCTGGCAAACAAGAAGTTTATCAGAAAGCAGATGATAGGAAATCATGTAAAATTCAAAACAGATTTCTCTGGAGTAATTGCCCCCCCTCCACCCCTCCACCCCTCCACCCAGCTTGGTGCAGCTGAGATTGATTGTAATGATGAACATCTTAGGTCCCCCTGGAGGCAGAGGGTTGGGAAATGGAAAAAGGCTACATCTGGGAAGTTTCTGAGGAACATGAGGAAAGCTCAGTAAAGAAACTCAGGGGAAAAGAAAAAACAGATGGTGCATGAGGTAAATTACAGGACCTATGATTAACCTGACTACCAGATTCAGAAATTGAAGATTTCTCTGTTCAAGTAAAGGTTTCATTTTTTATTCTGATAAGATACATGCAGAAGTTAGAGGTTACAGTTACTTGATACAAGCCAGAGAAACCTCTTACTTGTTAATTTTCCCACTGTTTCCTCCATCTTCAGAGTTTCAGTGTGGTGACATTTTTGCGATGATTATGAGGTGTAACACCATAAAGAACTCATTTAATCATTAAGTGTGAGAGACTGGTGCACTATGATTTTCTGATTGAATGATGATAATGAGTGTATAGGAGGCAGTTTTGACAATAGTCTGGTAAACAGAAAAGTATTGTATTATTGTTCAGTACCTCATGAATTGAAGGTACTTGTTAACTGTAGCTCCCGTTTTCTCTTTGAATTAATGTTTAGCTAAACTTAACCAAATATATGTTCTGGCTACAATTTTTATATTAAGCGAAGAATAAATTATGTTTTTAAATTACAGTAAACCAAGATTAATAGAAAGATCAAGAAATTAATTTTCAGGTGTCTTAAAGATGTCTGTGAAATACATGTTCTGGCATCTCCTGCAATCTGATTTCTATTTTTAGGCAATTTTAGAGAAGAGGCGATCACACAGTGATACCAATTGTTCTATCCAATAGTAAATTAACATATGGAGATCTGGCTTTGTGAAGGATGGCTGCTTTTGAGGTTGTGAAAGCTAAACTCTGGTCATTTCATATTTACAGAATATATCCTCTTAGGTTTGCGGTCAAAACTGTTAGCAAAAAATTGTAGTGTTTATGTTCTTTATATGTAGTGGTGATATCTTCTGCTGCAGATTTCATCTTGGGAGTGGGAGGAGAGAGCTGTCCTACAGGGGAGAGAGGACCCAGGGACAAGGGTCAGCACCACGGGTGCAGTCAGCATTGTTCAAATCACTGGCTTTGGCAATTGGACACCAGGGTCCTGATAGCAGCTCTGGGTTCTGCAGCCTCTCCCCTGCACTGCTGACTCTGCACAGTATTTCTAGCTGCAGATGGCATTAATAAACCAAAAAAAATATAAAAATTATAGTAGTATGTTTGTCCAAGCTCACAATTGCCATGTTTTCATAGACATGCCACTTGATTCTCATGAGGAAGGAAAAGTTGAAGGGTGGGTGGTGATGGACTGGCTGACCTGATCGCTGGCTGGTGGCAAGCTTGAGACCACCTATAAAAATGTCCGCTCCTGACTGCTGCTCACATCAGTGAAATTTTTAGGAGGCAGTCCAAATTAGCTGAGTGTGAAATATGATTCTGAGGTGATTCAAATTTTGTGGACTGCAGCAAAAAATGGCCAATAAAATGGTAATAATAGTAAGAAAGAAAGTTACAAAATGATTGTTAAAAGCATAACTCAACCCCAAAAGTAGTTCTTAGAAAACCATAATTGTCGTGTACATGGTTTTCAACTGTAATATCTCAGAATAACTAACTCCAAATATTTTTAATATACTGAAAGAAATAAATTCTTTTTTTTCGCAGATCTATGGCTGTTATTAGGCTAATGGAAAAAAAATGGAAATTTTGTGGTATGCTATGCATTGTTCCAATTTCATTGCCAACCATTGCTAAAAGGAGCCCAACAGAAACCAAAAGAGGGTTTGGCAGCTACCTGGATTTATCTGTGCATTGAATCAGTCATGTATGTGTTCAATTCCGTTAATTTTAATGAGAAATACTTGGTATATTTAATTTTTTTATTTATAATTACTATACTTACTTTGTTGTATAGTGAGGAAATGGCATGGCAAGACCCTTCTTTCCTTAGTTTCTAGCACAGCAGATCTTGTAGGGAATATAGATAGGCAAAAAATTCTTATAAAATCCTATAGATCCTGCTCATGGAGATTTGGTTGGTAAATTTTAAAGGTCCCTTACATACAGCGTGCAATTACCTGGAATATCAGAGCTTACCTGCCCTTAGCCTCTATGGGATGCTTAAATTTCATGGAGTTGGTATGTTTTTTCCTTCGCTTGGGCTAAACATTCGGGCAGCTCTTCCTATGTCCTCCAACCACTGCTTCAATTTCTAAAGGTCCAAACACCATTTGATTAGCAAACCCAATCTTAAAAAAATTATATGTTTTTAGAGTAATTTTGTTAGGTGCATTCAGCAGAAGGAATGGCACCTGAATTGATAGCATTATTGAT
Organism: Pandion haliaetus; assembly: GCA_013401275.1. NCBI lineage: Eukaryota > Metazoa > Chordata > Aves > Accipitriformes > Pandionidae > Pandion > Pandion haliaetus. The sequence continues at coordinate 26,123 of VYZV01025899.1, read as the reverse complement.
ACTTTTATTGTGTTTTAGAGCTTGGCAAGCCCATGTGTATGTCTGCCAGTTGGGCCTAGAGAGTAGGTTGTTTAAAGAACAGTTAAACACAGAAAAAAGGCACGCTTCTTTCTAAATACTTAGCTGTATTTTCTACAAATAGCAAGCTTTTTATTACAAGTAACAAGTATAAAATAAAAGAGGCTAATTCTTTCTAGTTTGCCCTTTGTTAATGCAACCAGTTTTGCAGTGGGTGGATCTTTCACACAGCAACAGGAAAGTGAAAAAATTTTCTGTGTTTGGAAAGTAAGATTAAAAAATCAGAAAAACATTGGCAGGAGCAGGTGCTATACCTGAAAATATTTTTTAGACTAAGTTGTGGTTTGGTGTTTTTTTTTTTTTTTTTTTTGCGAGGGGTGGGGGCAGGACTTCAGATTCTTAATATTTCAAGTTGGCAGCATCCTGTTAAATTGCTTTGTGAGAGCTGGGAGTGTGCTGGCTGATGAATGCATACTCTGTAGTGTGTGATACCATGCATATAAAATGGTTTTTTTAGCAAAATAAACAATTCTCTGCAGTCTCCGACAGACAATTCTATGTTTCTCTGCAGTCTCATAACTGACAGCTGTGACCAGTCAAGTAAAGTCTACCTGTGTGTTTGCAATGGCTCCTCCCTATTTCATATAATTTAACCCTAAATACCTCTTTAGCAGTGCAAACCTGTTACTTGTTTTGTTAGTTGGAATTTTTTTAATACTCTTAATCATACAGTATTTTTCTACGTCCTCAAACCAAAATAATGATTCTTTTTCATAATGTAGACATACAGTGTATTTTAAAATAATATTTGCCTGGAAAGCTTAGGCTTTCATAGGCCTTCTGCTTATCTTTCTAATATCTCGTCTGAAGCTGTTGTTACTTCCTAATTAGAATACATATAATTTTTCTACCCATTATTTTCAGTTAGCATAGGGAGGACTCAGATAGTGTGTGCTGTTTAGTTGTTGCTTTTAAAGGAACAAAATTATGTAATTTATGTTCATTATCCAATTTTCTTATTTTCTGAATGGAAAAGTGGCACTTATAGCAACACAGGGGCCCTAACATTTTAAAAAGTTTTATTCTCATTTGAGAATTTATTTTCCACCTGCTAAGCACATAGTTTTATTCAATTCTTGCCACTGATTTTGTGTTTTTTATTTATTTCTGTCAAAATGCATAGGAGGAAAGAGTGGAGATAGCAGAGTCATTATAACTTCATCCAATATGCCAAACTGACTTCTAAAATTTAAAATGGTCTTGTTTGTCTGGGGCATGGTTTTTAACAGGATAAAATTTCTGCACTTAGTGACTTTTCTAGCATCCTTCATTAGTACTATGTATACTGAAAATAAAATTAATAGAATCTGTACCTCAATGATAGCTATGCTGTTCTGTGCTCATTATTTTTGAAATCTGAACAGAGTCAATATTCAGCTAGAGATGAGAGGTTGATCAAAATCACGCTAGTCCTTTTGAAGTATCCAATAAAAACAATATATATGGTCTATTGACAGCTCCTTGGGAATTTTGTGTTAATGAAGAAAACTCAGAAGTTAAAGAGAGGTGCACGAGGCTGAGTGTGTTCAAGGTGTTGCACTGTTTCTGTTGGGGCTGACCACCTTCAGCATTCCTGAAAGGAGAAATCTCTTCAAAAAGCTTCTGACTAGTAGATTTCAAAACACTCAGCAAAAGGGAATAGTGAGCTTATTCCCAATCTACTGCAAGATAATTCATAATCAGGCAAGTTCCCTGCTTTGTAAATGACCTCTTTGCAGAAGCCCATGGAAAAGGTCATTGAGTTAAAGAGAAACCCAGAGTCTGTGCTGAAGAGGAACATTGTGCAGAGATGCGGACAAAGTGATCTATTTTCCCCTGTTACATTTGAGGTAGCTCTGCAATGATATCCTGGGTTAGTGTCAACAGGAAAATGCCAGCAGGAGGCTGGGTCACTGTTCTATTTTCTTTTTTTTAAATGGTGTTAGGAAAAAAAAGTCTTCATACTACAAATATTAAGTAACTGAGAGAGACAGCTTATTTTCTGGTAAGTTTACAGTGCTCTATGTTTTTCCACCAGTGAGATATTAAAGTTTTATCATTTCTATTTGACAACCTCCTCAGCACCCTCGTGTATTAAAGTCTAACTCTACTTCCCTAATAAAATTGTTAATTTATGACTATTGTGAACTTCTATAGCACGAATCAATGTTGATTTTCTGAACCTGCTTCTTGCTAGACTTGTTAAAATAAACAATCTGATTTTAGAGAAAATATTTATATTTAAATTGAGCGAGAAGGTGCTTGAGTCTTACTGCTGTATTTTGAGAATTTGAACACTCCTATGAAGACTTAAACAGACTCAGGATTGCCTAAGGCAATGCATAATAGTTTTTGTGGTATTCAGTCAAAGAATTTAGCATGAGGAGTAAGAACATTTCATTTATTCCAGTCACTAGGAGAACAATTAACTGTTTGAGCAGCTCACAATTCTTGGCTCCCAAAAGCAGATTATTTAGACCTGTTTTGGTCACCTTGGCACACAGGCCACGTGCACAGAGTCAGGCTGCCTCGTGGCACTGCAGAGTCTGACACACTGGCTGCAATTCATTGCCTATGTGGAAGTGTCTGGGGCTATATGAGATGCCCTCAGGGTATCCAAGACATCTGTGCAGAACTGGCAAATAAGATGCAAGACCATTGGGAGATCCATGCTTTTCTAGCATGCCAGCCAAAGGCCAAACTAAAAGCCCTAAAGCACCTGAAAGGGCACTAGATGCCTATGTATAGGCAAGTGTATCAATCCCACCAGAGAGGGTGCTGAGGAATGAACAGCTTGCTGTTCTTATTGAAGCCCTGAGTGGATAGTTAGGGGTTTTTTAAAAATTTTGATTCTACACTTCCTCCCCTACTCTTCCCATTCCGAACTTTCTAGTCATTGTTGATCTGATTTTTTTTTTTTTTTCCCTGATGTGGCATTTTGACTTGGCAGATGTAAATATACGTGTTTGGTTTGGTCTAAAACACTTATTTTCCTGTTTTTCACATTTGTAAAACTTCCCCAGATTCTGGAATATAGTTTTGTTGGTTTATCTATACATTTAACATGAACCCTGTCCATGATTGTAACTGGGGAGAGTGCCCTGTGTTGTGTGTTTTGAATGTATTAAGTTAAATAGACAACCTCTGTGATACAGCTGTTGGATGTAGTCCTGGTCAACTGCTCTGAAGCACAAGGTGGAGGCACTGGTCACAGGCAGAAGTTAGATTCATTGAGGAGTACAGTCACTAAGGGAAATGTAAACATCAGCTGGTACAGTGCAAGATGCTCTGCTTTACGATACGGTAATGGATAAGCTCGCTCCAAACAGGGTCCCTCTCTTCCCTACAATGAGCAGAGAGGGGAAGCCTAAATATCCAATCAAGAGCTGATGACTGTGTCTCCCTAAATGAATGGTTATTTCTGATCACGACCTACTATTTTAGTGCATTTTCCATAACAGAATATGCACTCTAATTAGAAACAAGCTGCAATGAAAATGTTTGAAAAGGAAATATTTTATTCCCTCCTCTTCTGGAGAATTTTTTTCTGACCATCATAAAAGAAATTACCCAGCACTCATGATACAGAATTTGGTGTACATATCTGCAAGTAGAATTTGAGGTCAGCTGGCTGGCTGGGGTAAGGACCTCACTTGTGAATTCCATGTGAACTGTTGCTTATTAGAGTTTTCCTGAATTCTAGTGTAGCTTTTTCCGTGTTAGCTGGTGCCAGCATACAGCTGGAGAAATGTTGATTAATGGAAACTTTATGGATTAATCAGTATGAGAATTAGTACCTCAGAGACTCGGAAATATGTGCAAACTCTGCTGTTCCAGTGCCCACAAGTCTCAGACAGGTATCTCGATTGAAATTGTGTGTTTTTTTCCTCTGAATCGCTAAGTAGTAAGTGAGGGATTGTTGCAGAAATAAAAGTGGTTTATTTCTGGTGACGAAGAAAGTGGGGAAGGAGGTCACAGGGACTGTTCTAATCTCTCCTCCATGGTTATAGCAAATATACCCTCTTTTGTGTCTTTTTTTTTTTTTTTTTTGTCTACCAGAAAAAAAACAAGTGCTGTATCTCTTGTCCTATAGCTTCCTGAATTAAGTGTGTCTCCTGTGGACCTCTTACAGGCAGATTCAATTCATTAAAAAAAAAAAAAATCTCCATTTGGGAATCACCTTGTTTTCACTTGATTTTGATTTTTAAGTGAAGGACCTTACACTAATCAATGCAAAATAATGAAAATGCTAACATGTGATGTATCTAATAATCTGCAGGTGGAACAGATTTGTCTGAAATTTAGTCTGTTGTCTGTTTTCTGCTGTTCAAGAGCTGTACAAAACAAACATAATAACCCTGCAATTAAGCTGTGTTAGCTTTTTTTTCTCATTGGAGAAACCTGACGATGCTGGAATGTAGAAAGGGTTTCCTTTGCTTCACCTTCTTTCTTGTACATTTCCCAGCACAGTTGTGCACCCCCTGTTGCCCTTTGCTTCCTACAATCTCTGGAGACTAGATCTGATAAAAAGAATAGCTTAAGCAAAGAAGTATTTTTGATTGATGATTCCTTTTGGTGCCCTTCTTCAAAACTGAAAGCTTTGGTCTCAGTAGACAGGAGGAATACAATTATCTTCTTAGAAGAAACTTGCAAAGTGTTGGCCCTTTTTCAGCACGGACATTACTTCATATTAGTCTCAGTGGGAAGAAACAGAACAGTAGCTATCCTGCCCCAAGATAACGAGGAGTAGGAAACAGAGACAGTAAAATATCTTTGGTAAATATTCCCTGAGACTGATGGGAGAAAAAAAAGCAATTCTACAAAATCATAGTAAAGTAAAAATGTAACTGGTTCAAATTCTTTTCGTGAATATTAACTAGAAGGATCTTAACTGTGAGGGTAATTGTATTGAAACCATAATAATTGGTATTAGAAACAAATCTTCAGTATTTTCCAGTTCCAACAGTTGTATCTGTATTCTTTTACTGGAAAGCTGCCCACATTCTGACTTCTGAAAACTTGCATTTTCTGTAATTTTAGCCCAGGTTTACCTTTTGTGCACCGAAAAATAAGGTACAAGTAGCTTGTAACCACTATGATTGTTGAGATGATCATATGGGTTAAATATCTCAGTGATTTTTAAACAAATTTTCTTTTCTTAGGTTGTCAGAAGCCTGCCTATTTAAATGCCAGCCTACTCCACTGGAGCTGGTTTTGATACCTGCTGGAGAGAACTGAAATCCTTGCATTTGGATCATTTAAGGTAAATATAAATTATGTAAGAGATTTGTTAAGGTCTTAAAGGAACCGTTTCCAAACTAATTTTATTTCTAAGTAACAGTTACTTTGTATTCTCAGAATATCCATTTTTTCTATTCAGAGATACTCAGCGTAAGTGCTTTAAAACTAGACAAAAGAATGCCTTGATGCATTGCAAAGATCTGGAATTGCTGTTTTAAGCACAAAACTCAGCTTACCCTTTACAGTGGAGCCAGAAACAAAGCTCCATAAAATATGAAATCCTACTGTTAAACAAGAAGCGCGCTCTCGGTGCGGCGTGGGTGTGTTGCTTGGCCCTTGGTTTTGCTAGAGAGTTGTCCTGTGATCCAAGTGCACATGGGAGCCACGGGTCCTCTTTGTGCCAGGCATAGTACAAACCTGCAAGAAAAGGGTGAATCACTGGATGAGGTGTTCAGGTGTGCTAGGCTTTGCATTTGTGCTACTGGGACCTAAAAATCTCTTAAGCTCTATGTTCATTTACCTCTGTTATCTGATAATATGCAGAAGACTCATTGAGTGGGCTGTTCATAATCTTTCAGACAAACTTGTGCATTACCCTAGTGGTAGCACCTGCAATACCACTGAAATGCAAATAGCATCTGGGGAAGCCTACTTGCTATCTGACTGCCCCATGAACGTTGTTGAGGGCAGATGCTATCTGGATCTTGGATCCCTGGTTTTTTTTTGTGTTTTGTCTTCACTCTCTCAAAATCTTTTTCTTAAGAGACACACCGAGCTTTATAGAACATAATCTACTCAAAGTATGGCTGTAAATAGGGCTATACCTCTCTATCCTGTCCTTGGGAAATGTTTTTGTATGATCCGAATTCTCTTAATTTAAAAAAAACCCAACCAAACGAAACTTTGGTATAAATATCTTTGATAATGATGCTTAATGGTTTTATACCGTATAAGAGAAAAATAATGAGGCTACCTCAGGAACCACAGCATTAGCAGCAGAACTACAGCTTCTGTAGAGTCTGCACTTTCTTTGTATTTATGAGGTGCCTCTGGTGATAATCTTTAAAAATTCATCTTCAGTTCTGTTTTCTTCAGCCATACATTGCTAGGGGCTGCAAACTAAGGTTTGGGATAATCACTGGTATCCTACACTTCTCTACTGATCAGCCCCTTCAAGTAAGAGAGCTTTTTCATACAGCACTTTCTTTCCTTTTCTTTTTCCTAGTATAATTTTATGGTTTTTTACTTCACGTCAAATTTTAGATTAATAGTACTTAATATGGCTTGCATGTGACACATACTTGTGTTGTTGAGACTTTTCACATATGGTCAGACTGAGAAGAATGCCTGCCTGAAAGAGCTATTCATTCAAATTGCCTGGGAATATAGTGCAGGCAGAGTATCAGATCTACCAAAAGTTGAGACACTGGCCGGATTTTGATCTCGACTAAAACATGTGTGTGTGATGTCAATGGCACTTATCTCAGATTTATATCCATGTAATTGAGAACAGTATCTGATCCTCTCCGGCTCGTCTGTCCCCTGAGATTTTCTTTATCTCCTCATGCATTACAAAGATTGGCCCTGTTGTCTTTTATATAACCCATTAGATACATATCTTTTTTTGATCAAGTTATGTATGCCACTTTTGTATCAGTCTTTACTGGGCCCACCCTGTTCATTATTGCAATTTATCTTAAAACTTTTTGAATGGGTGACAGTCATAGCAAATGAGAGAATTATCAGGATATTTTCATCTGACCCATTCAGATATGAGTACCTACATTCATCACATCACAATTACTTATGCATGGGTTGAATATTTATTGTTGTTACCATTTCCATGTTCAAAAATATACCAAAGAGAAGTCAGAAGCCTTTGCAAAGCAGGGTGGTATGTGAAAGGAGTTCCTTAATGCTGAGTGCCCTGGATTAACGTTTGTTTGGTGTCTGAGAGACAGGCGAATTGTGAGGGCAAGGCTGCTCAGCAGTCCAGTCCTGACTGCAACAGTCTTTTGCTCTGTGTGCTGTAGTGAATAATTTAGTCATGCTGGGAGAGGTTTTCAAAAGAGGTATAAATGACCACATTCTGTGATGCTTTTGTAAAGTCCATCTTCGGAGGTGGGATGGGCTATGCTACGTCTTGAAAGATGCTGAACCATCTTTTCCTCTTCTGCCAAACATGTTCTGGTATGCCACCATAGGCTTTGATTCATCCACTGTGATCTTAAACACTTAAACTAAGTACCCTAGTTACCATAAGTTACTGCTAAAATCAGCAGAGGGTGATAACACTTCCAGAATACAACTCAGTTAACTGGAGACGTGAGCTGTCTTCTGCACTGGCCATTTTATCTCCATTTTAAACAGGGAGCCCAGACTGACTTCATTCCTAATCTGAAAGGTGTTGAATTCTAGACCTCATGTCTCAGTGCTTTGCAGTAAAAAGAGACTAATATGATATTCCTTTCTCACACACACAGTGAAGCAAATACTTTAAAAGTTGTGGAGGCATACACGTATCTGAGATTGATAGGCCTATTTTCTTAAATTTTAAATCAGTGCTAGAAGTAGGTGTTTTCTAACTGTAAAGGGTTTTGTGAAGATTAATGCTTGTAGAATATTTGAAGATGTAAAACACTGAATAAATGACACCTTCTATTATGTTATTTTTGTTACCTTTGTTTTGTGGAAAAAAAAAATTGCTATACTGTGAACAAGGTGAAATAATACAAGAGAGGTCTGCAATAGAGTGACTGTACTTTGTGGTGAAGGAATTGCCTAATGGTTTGGTGCTCCTAGGTGTACGAGTCACACTTCTGTTCTCATTTTGAAGTGAAATGCTCTGGAAATTGAGTATATGAGCAATGCTAGATAGTCAGGAAGATACTGGTAGAATAAAGTAAGTTGCTTGAAATTAATTATTTGGGAAGAGCTTCAAAAAGCAGAACTGTAAAGGAGGTAAAATTTTCAGCTGGCTCATTAAAATGTGAGCATGTTATATTCATCAGTGAATTAGTGATTAATGTCCCATTTTTTTTTCTTGTAAAGTACAGTATCTGAAAACTAATGTACTCCTATCTCCAAGATACGTAGCCTTCAAGTGGTTCATCTGGGAAGGTGTAGTTTGGTTACTCATTTATTACGAATTGCATCTGTTTTTTTATTTTGAACATTGATTTCACTGTTTTGAGCTTCCTCGTATTCTGAAAGTTGTGTTTTCCAGCTAAACTTAGATCTGAATCCCACAGATTTGTCTTCTCTATTTGACGATTCTTCCTCAAATGGATTTATACAGAATAATTTTCAATTCTCAGTTAATTTGTTCCTTCTGTCACTTTACTAGATCTCTGAGTCCAAGGCTAGAAGTACAAGCACGCAGGGGTAAAATCTCTAATAGCATTGGCGTGCCTGAATGTTTGGATAGGTTCCTAGTGTGTTTTCTTAAAGAGAACTCAGTCAGCTGGCTCCCTTAGTGATTTCAGGCACTGAATATCAGAACACAAAAACAAACAAACAAAACACCCATTACCCTACTGTCCTCGTGATATAGGCACCAAATCCTATTTTAAAAAGTGATTTGGCCTCAAAATCATTAGCGTTTGTTGTACTCCAAAAACCTACATAACTTCAACAGTTCATTGTGTATTAAATGGATATGTGTTATACATAGTACATACTTTTTTTGTGGAGGCTTTCCTCTGGAAGGAGACTCAAGTATGTTAGCAGGGACGTAGCTGTGGTGTACTCCCATGGGAATCTTGGTACGGATGTTAAAGAAAACAGGCCCATGGGGTGCACTGAGTGTGTTTATCCTACACTATTGAAACTCCCAGTCACCGTGAGCCGGACACGGAATAATTTTGATTCTGTAAAAACCAGGGTGTTTCTAGGCATTAAGGAAAACCCGCAGGGTTAAGCAAGCAACCAGAGAGGGAGTTCTTAGCATTGCAGTTTTGAATTTGGACACTTCAGATTTTGCCTTTTCTCCAGACCTTTTTGTACCTCAACCTGTACTTGGGTACTAGAGCAAGTAGAAGAGATCAGCTCTGCCATATTTGTAGCTTGCAGCAGGAAGGGTATTGCAACTCGAGGTACCAAGCAGTTTGAGGGTGCAAGTAGTCAATGCTGCTGAAGGCATTACCCCAGGAAGTGTGACAGTAGAGGTGCCATGATGCAAGGGGTCATGGCGGTGTGCTGTGCTGTGTTCAATTCTGTCTTCAGAACACTACGTTCCATTTGCTGTAGATAGTGCCCTTTGTGGTAAATTGTGCAGTGTGGAGCAGTTATGTTCAGAAGAAATCATTTTGCTCTGAGTCAAAGTCAAATTTCAGCGTTAGTGGCTACAGGGGAAACGGTGAGTTCAATCAATAACCTCCCTGTCCCCCCATTTCCATACCAATGATGATTCATTGTGTACCCAGATTCTCTCTCTTTCTTAATTAAGAAGCAATGAATTGAAAACTGACATCGACTTTTCAGAATACTGCAAGGACTCGACCCCCTTGGGTTTTCATCCCTCCTGCAACTGAACACTTCAGCCTTCAAAAATTTGTTTTAGCTTCTGAAGTAGTGATGTGATATCATTTTACAGTAGTGAGTGTTTCTTCCCACTTGCAGCAATGTGGAAATCACCACAGGGACCAAGACTGTTCAAGCGTTCAGCAAGAAAAGCTGTATCCCGTTCATAAATCTCTAAGTGAAATCTGAAATAAAAGTCATGCAGCAAACCAGAAAATGAATTTTATTTTAAATCGAAACAAGGATCAGCAGATATAGCCTGGGATTTGGAAATGATTAAGTGTAAGATTCAGTTAAGAAGTTTCGCCTCTCAAGAAAATATAAAGCAAACATTCTTATTCCTGACCTATAGATCTTTACTGTGTTCAGAATAATAAAATGACTGATCCAATCACATATTGATGCAGAAGATCTTGGAGCATTTTTACTGAGACATGAGTCAATAATAGATTTTGTGGTTTGTGCTTTTCTTTTCTGGTTAAATCATGTTTTAGCTTCAGCTCCTCTCCCCCTGAAGTCTAAGTCCTGCTGGTAGCTGTTGAGATGTGCTGAAGGCTATGTTTCGTCTTATCTTTGCTTACATTATTGGGAATCTTAGTGTAAATTGAGATCGCAATCCTGAAGGTCCAAGAGTGCTCACTTTATTTCTTGTCCTGTAGAGTCATGTTCAGTGAAGAAATTGAGATTCAGAAGGAAATGTATTGAATAAAGTATGTAAATCCAATGTCCTAAGTGGATAAAATTAGAAAACTAAATTAATGGTGTATCTAATTGATTCAGTGTGTGCTTGCAGTTTTCAGCTTTGAATCCTAGAAAGATTTTCAAAGCCTGCTGGATCCTGTCTTCTAGGGACTCCTCCCTGCACCAACTGTTAGCCAGACTTTCCCTTCAACTGTCTTGTCTCTCTGTACTTGTTTTTGGGTTTTGGATCATGCTTTCCTCTACTGTAGCTAAGATGAGTTCTTATAGATCTTACTTTTTTCTTATGCTCTCTTACTTCTGATTTAAAAGCCACACTGCTGGTAATGGTGCTGTATCTTGACTAATGGTACAGGTAACTCTGTCATATTTGGCTTCTGTTTCTCTTACTTTGTTGGACTAAGGAAACAACAGATATTATGATTTAACATAGCCTGTGCGGTGTGTTGAGGTGGTAGGAAACGTATTCAGAGCTCTAACATAAAACCCTAAGATAACCCTATAATTTACTGTGCATAAATTATGCATCAGCATAAATTCCAATGGGCAATTTGAATCAGGAAAAATACATGATGGAGAGGGACTTTTGCCATTTCCAGGAGGGGATGCTCATACTTTTGATGTGAAACATTGCTGCTTTTACTCCATAAAGGATTCTGGTAGATTGAAGCACTCCTCTCAGTCTTCTGCCAAAGATAGGAATACAGGACTTGGTTATTAATCCCAGTCTTCAGCTGTCATTGGGGCAGTTCTCTGACTAGCCTATTCTCAGAAACAAAATGATAATGAGTTGAGGTTAGATTTGTAGACACAGACACACAGACTGCATGGGTAAGCTTTTCCCATGGGGAGACAGTTTTTTGGGAGTGCTGGCAAGGTCAGGCATTTTGATCTTTGGGAATAGGAGACAAGAGTCCTTCCTGTGCATAGGATCCCTATGCTTTTCTAAAATTTCTCCATGGTCTCTCTTCTGCCTTTACTTTTCCTCTTGTGATGAACTCTTGTGACTGGAAACTACATTTTATTTGTTGCTGTGCCCCACTGAAGGGCAGTAAGGGAGAGTTTTTAGCTCCTATTTCACCTAGTTGCTTGGTGGGCAAAATTCTCCCTGCTTTGGCATTTTCCTGTGAATTGGAGCAAGGGATACTACTTTTGATCTGATGTTATTTCCAATTAAGCTTTGTTAAATTTAAGATGGAATCACTGGAGCAGTATCTCTGACTCTAAAGAAAACCTGTTCAAATCAGAGCTCTCCCTGAGATCATGATACATAGATTGGCAGATCTGTCAAAACTGGCTTTAATCCATCACCAGCCTCCCTAAATTTCACTTGTGTGTTATTTTCCTTCCATTGGCCTATTATAAATGCATCTCCACTCAAAAATTATACCAGAAATTAATGATTTCAGTCTACTGGAACCTCAACCTGATATCATGGTAATGTAGCAGAGTGGAAACTGCTGCTACTATTTGTGAGATCTAACGCTTTGTCTATCTGTATTGAAATAATTTACTTAAAACATCAATGTTTGTTTTTTTCTAAAATAAAGAGCTAATGTAAAGTAGTATCGTAGATCGGAAAAGGAAACCAGAATACTTTTTTTTAGCATAATCTGAAAAGTAATAATACTAAAACATGCTGCTGCATCAATTCTGTAGTTAAGAGACTTAAGCATCTGGAAATGAAGATGTGCTAGTGCTAAGCTTTTTTAATAGAATTGGGATCCTAGAGCTGGGAGGATGTAAAAAATATGCTTAGCTTAGCTTCATGATGAATGAAGAATTTATTATTAATTAATGCTTGGGAAGATAATGGTGTAATAATGGCTTGCAAAGATCAAAGAGGATAAATCTTCCAGGTTTCGACTCACATAAAATTTATACGCACGCTGAACTTTATCTGGAGAAGTAATGCCATGAAACTTGGTACTGAGCTTGGATAGGGAATTCTGAAAGTAATTCTGGAGATAATATTTCAAGATGAACTACACTTTGGATTAAAAAGAAATATGACTATTATTTTAACCTTTGTTTGCAATACCCTTCATCAAATTATTAAATGATTACTTTTGCTGCAGGCTGTTTCTGCTTTCATCTATACGCAGACACCTCAGGAAGAACTCTGCTGAAATTGGATTGAGCAACCTGGTCTGAAATTGATTTTGACTCTGGACTCCAACTGGCGGGTTGGACTAGAGGACCTCCTGAAATCCCTTCCAACCTGAATTATTCTATGATTCTGTGTTATACTGGTGAGAGACTAGAATAGGGCCCAAGTGACAGGGGTTGTATTTGAAATTGCAGGTACCCTGGAAATGCAGGCAGCTGCCACAATACAGACAGAAGCATAATTGTACCTTTTAGCATTAACTGACTTGAATTAAAATCTCTTGCTTTTCTAAGAAAGCAAAAGAGGAGAAACAGATGGGAGTGAGTTAGGAAGGGAAAAATATATTGGCAAGATGCTTTAATACATCATGATGCTTTAATGAATCATGTGGTCCTGAAAATGTAGTAACAAAAGTTCGGGGACTTTATTTTAGGAGGAATTAGGTACTAGCAGGCGTTTTGTAAGGGGCAAGGTAACACTGGCCTGGGGAACGGCAGCAGGGCAGCCAGCAGCGAAGAGGTCCGGGGTGTTGCATCAGTGATTCTGCACACTGCAGCCTACACTGGTGCTGCCGAAATGTGTCCTCACACCTAGGAGTTAGGCTGTTCTCTCTCGGATGCAGGTAAGTTTCAGCTGTAGTTTCACCTATCATCCTTCTTTTTTTTTCCCTCTTTCTTTCCTCTTGGTTGGTATTGATGCCATCACTTTTTAAAAGGTAATTCCAATATTTTCTTTGCTACCTGGTTGGTAGTCATCAGCACCTGTGTTTTGTGCACTGAACTGAATGACCTTTTCTACCTACTCAGGACAAATATTTTTTTTCTTCAGCAGAGAGAGGCACTTTCTTCATCAACAGTGAACATGTCAATTTAAAGCTAAGTGGGGAAAACTACACTCTGGCGTACCTGTTCCAGCAGGCAGCCTTAATTTATATGCCAGCAAGTCGCATGGATTTAAAACACACTTTTATTCAGAACAGAAATGAATAGTTGCATTAGTTACCAAAAAATCACAAGATACTATACAAAACTGGGAAGTAAAAAGCATTATCATTAAAGGACACATTTGCCAATTAATAAGAACAGCCCTTTCCTTTTGGTAATGTTTTAACCAATACAGTGGTGACATTGTGCTAGTTGCTATTACATGCAATGCTAAATCTAACGGAATATTGAACACTTTATGGTATCTACACATGGCCATCTATGTCAGTGTGGCTTCTTGCCACAGAGCACAAGTGACCTGGATTTGGGTGGGTAAGACTTATCTGAGAGTCTACTGCAGTGTTTTCAAGACTGTGGAGTTCACTGGAGGAAATGGAAGATGTTGACAAAGCTGCTCAGAGGTCTAGGAATACAGAAAATTTAATAGACTACAGAGAAGAGAAAGTATGCTGCCAAAGTCTGTCTGAATGTATAGCTAGCTTTGAGAAAGGTCAGGCTAAAGAAACATGATGTAATATTGCTTAACTCCTTCCTTTCCTGGAGCTTATCTTTGCATTCCAGAGAGCTCTTCTCTGTTAGGAAACGGCAGGATCAAGTTCACCTTTATGTATTTATTTAAGATAAATAAGTAACTGGCCAGTGGTTTTTCCTGCTTTGAAATGACAGTCCTTTTTCAGAGCAGTCAGGTCTTTCTCTAGAATTTAGTTATATAGATATCCTTGATAAGGTGGTCAAAGGTCAATGTCTCTTTGAGAGACATCATTATAAAAGAGAGGTCAAGATTCTAGGTTAGAACCAGAAATACAAAAGCATATTAGTATATCAAGAAAAACAAAGTAAGGTGTAGAAGTGTATCCTTTTGGGTCAACATGATAGCACAGAACAATAATGACTGGTTGCCTTGAAAACTCCAATTAAATCTAATTAATGATGGTGGATATTTATTTCATCTGGAAACACTAAAGACATGTCCAACAATCAGTGAATAAGCTAAGTACTTATTAAAATTCTATAAGATGGATGAAAATGTACAAATAGGTTTCTTACTTAAAAATCTAGAAACCATTTCAAAATAATGCTCAAAACAAATTCACATCAAACCTTGAAAACATGAACTCTCAAAAAGTAAGTCAGTAGCAGTTGGGTTTATTTCCTATAGAAATATTATTGAAGCTGCTTCGTTATTTAAAAAGGTGTCTAGGCTATTTGTGACACATAATTATGATATTAGTTATGATCTTAGTTACAGTAGAAGAAAATAAACCTAGCAAAACCAGAGGATTATTGTCAAGACTCACCCAGGAGTTTATATTCCATGGATGTTTCTTTGTAGTGTAAGTATTTATATTTATACTCCAAAATCTTTATTTTCTATGACAATTAATGCGATAAACATTTTCCTCACAGTGCTAAAAATAATTTGCACAAAACCCCCTCAACTGTTAAAGCATGAATTGCATTTATAAGATATTTGAAGCACTTTTGGTGCATGCCAAGCATGCATGAACTGCTAATCACAAATAAATTTCCATCCTGAGTATGTTTCATAGCTTTATTTTTAAGTACTATATATATTCCTGGAGCAAATGCAAGGATCCAGGATGTGCATGCTCATCTTTTAGTAAATGTGCAGGTGATATCTGCAGCTCTTTGGGCCAGTCCAGTGGAAATACTAAAGTAACAAAAGATTCTTTTATGAATAAAGCCTAGTAGAATAGACCACATTGAACCATTCTTATTTGACCTTCTTGTCAAATCTGATGAATTCTATTTTGAAAGTTGTTGCATGCAAGTATTCCTCTGCGACCCACTAGGTTTGAGGTGGTGTCTTTCCTTACCGTATTTTACTGCTTCTCTATGGGTTCTACTGTAGCATCCCAAAAGAAGGATCAGGAATCACAGTGGGCTCTACGGATGTAACAGCATAAAGACTATAGCAGCTCCAAAGAAATGCCATCTTCATCTCTGCAGACGTCGCCAGCAAAAAGATAAGTAGTATCAGGGTCTTCTGTGTATTGTATGTAAATACTCTTAAATTATTCCTTTTATATATATATAACTTCTGATTCACAGAAATTATGTAGAGAAACTGCAGACCCAGCTTTCTTAGCTCCTCCTCCCCTCTGTGAGGCTACCTAGAATAATCTGCACAGTGGCAAGTTCTTCTCCCGTGACTGAATGGGAGGAAAGACTAGACAGAGATATGAAAATATTTCAGTAGGCAGAAACAAAGAAAAAGCTTAGGGATGCTCCTTATGGTGATTATCTGAGATGACAACAATAACTACAAAGAGGATGCATTCCTCATTCTACAGGACTGGTCAGGAAAAGAATTTCATACAGCATGGTTTATTAGAGACCCTTATATTTATTATCATTACGAACACTGGCAAGGACTCAGTAAATGGTTGTGCCTGACAACCATGAAATAGGATAAATAGGACTAAAATAAATACAAATATAAATAAGATAAATAGGAAAATGTAAATATAATAAACTCTGGCAGTTTAAATATAAAATATTATTCAGCAAACCAAAGAGGAGTGAGGAGAAAATCTAGCTAAAGGAACAAAACTAGAACAAAATAGTTTTCCCAGCACATTTGGAAAAGAAGCCTACCAGAGGGCCTGTACCATGACAGCCAGATTATAAAAGGAGCACTCAGAGAGCATGACGCCATTTCAGTGAAGCTAAATGACTTTTATGCATTGATGTTCATTGTAGAAGAATGAAGAGATTAACACCCTGTAAGGCTCTAACAAAGGAGGAGAGGGTTCAGCCTGGACAGGCTGGATCATTGGGCCGAGGCCAATTGTATGAGGTTCAACAAGGTCAAGTGCTGGGTCCTGCACTTGGGTCACAACAACCCCATGCAACGCTACAGGCTTGGGGAAGAGTGGCTGGAAAGCTGCCCAGTGGAAAAGGACCTGCGGGTGCTGGTTGACAGTCGGCTGAATATGAGATGGCAGTGTGTCCAGGTGGCCAAGAAGGCCAAAGGTATCCTGGATTGTAGCAGAAACAGTGTGGCCAGCAGGAGCCGGAAAGCGATCATCCCTCTGTACTCGGCACTGGTGAGGCCGCACCTTGAGTGCTGTGTTCAGTTTTGGGCCCCTCACTACAGGAAAGACATTGAGGCGCTGGAGCGTGTCCAGAGAAGGGCAACGAAGCTGGTGAGGGGCCTGGAGCACAAGTCTTCTGAGGAGCGGCTGAGGGAACTGGGCTTGTTTAGCCTGGAGAAAAGGAGGCTGAGGGGAGACCTTGTCGCGCTCTACAGCTACCTGAAAGGAGGTTGTAGTGAGGTGGGTGCTGGTCTCTTCTGTCAGGTGGCTGGTGATAGGATGAGAGGAAATGGCCTCAAGTTGCGGCAGGGGAGGTTTAGACTGGATATTAGGAAAAAATTCTTTACTGAAAGGGTTTTTAGGGATTGGAACAGGCTGCCCAGGGAAGTGGTGGGAGTCACCATTCCTGGAGGTATTCAAAAAGCATGTAGACAGGGCACTTCAGGACCTGGTTTAGTGGGCATGGTTGATGGTTGGACTCGATGATCTTAAAGATCTCTTCCAACCTAAATGATTCTATGATTCTATATATGTTTGAAAACCCACTGACTGCAGGAGAACCTGTGGTACAACTAGGTGGAAAGAACCCCCACAAAATCATGAGGACTGGGTAATAGTCGCATACAAGTTCAAAGACAGCTTAAGCGTGAAGAGGCTCTTTTATTGAAGCTAGTACTCGCCCTTTGGAACAGCCCTGATATCCAGAGACAGGAGAATGGCAACTCTAACATCTAAAAAAATAATGTTTTGGTGGGAGCAATGTGGGGAAGTGCAGGTTGGCCATTATGACTCCTGTACTGGGCAGACGAGCAGAGGCTCTGGTGAAGGGCAGAGTTCAGCACAGCTCTGTTGGCAGGGGTTGTGCCTTTGTAAGGTTTCTTGGAGTCCTTTCAAGGCAGCAGCAAGCATATCAATGGGATGATCAGGACTGCTGAAACAATGTATTGAAGTTTCCAAAAGGCAAACCCTCTCCAAAGGCTTTTAAGGCATTGGTGAGGCAAGAGAAAAAATCATAGTGTGGATTAATACTTGGATGAAGTGAGAAAGTGTGCAGATGATACTGTGTTATTCAAGGTAGTAAGGGAGGCAGTGTCAGGCAGACTCATAGAAGGACTTTACAGGACCCAGGTAACAATGCAATAGTAGGCAAAATTTAATATAGGTAGCAGATTTAAGTGGGATCCATACATGTTTGTATTGGAGAATGGAAAGTAAATCACTTTTTATATGTGCATTTCAGGAGAAAGAGATTCTTCTCTCAAAGTCAGTCCATAGTCATTTTTGAATGAGAGAGGAAGGTCTTGAATTGTACTGTAACCTGTTCCATTAACTGAGTAGCACAGCAGTTTCCATTTTTAGATCACTTCACAGTGTGCAGCAAGGGAGCAATTTCATTGCCTTCCCAATACAATCCGGGCTTGACTGTGTATATGGGCTTTTTAATTAGTTCCCCCCCTCCCCAACTCCACACACATATTTATGCAGGGAAATTTATTCAAGAAAATGCATTTTTAGGCATATATCCAAATTTTATGAGTAAAATAGCATTCGATGTGAAAGAAAGCAGAACCATTTCAAATTATTATATCATCCAGACAGGGAAAGAAAACAACGTGATGTGAAAAAACAAATGATTGAATATTCATGAAAATAAAACCTATTTAAACCAAAGTTGTTACAGGCAGCCATTTATAAGCAATCCACAGGTTGAAATTTGTGCACTGTATATATTTGGTAAACAACTGGAAGTTGTAAACAATGAAGTAAAAGTCAGTCAAATAGCAGACAATAACAGTAGGAAAAAAGACAACATTTAGCAGCTTTTTTTTGTTGTTTTCTTCTGAGATTGTCTGTGCTGCTTTAATATATCATGGGTCTAGAATATCGTCTGCAACTGAGCCTTGTTTAATGAATATGGGATCTGGTTCTGGAATCCAGATTTCTGATGCCTGTGGGAGTTGATGGTGTTCACAGGTAGCTGTATCACTGATTATTATAGCACAGACTAGTCCTGCCTCATGGCTGATACTAAGGGCTGGGGATATGCATGACTCATTTGGAGACAGTCCAGCACAGTAAACACCTCAGATGAGTTCCCTCCTTGGCACTGCAGTTATATCAGTGAATTTTTTTGCTTATCCAGCAAACCATTAAGGAATCCTGTCTGTTTTCTACAGCAAAATACCATGACACAGCAAGAAAACCAATATACATAGAAGCGGTGATTGTCCAAGCTCACGTAGCAGAACCAAGACTAGAACAGAAATTGCCTGCTTCATTTACAAAGTATAGTCTTCTGTCTAGCTCTTAGCTTCTTGCAAACAGCTTATGCTTTTTCATATGGCTTAGAAGGTTGCACAGTTGGTCATCATCCCTCACATTTCCAGCATATTAACTATCTATGTGCCTGTGGCATCGATACGATAGAATACTACCTACAAAATAGTGGCAAATTTGTAATGGGGATAATAATGGTAATACCAGAAAATGGTGGCAATAGGAAGATGGATATAATGGCAGTAAATGACAGATACTCACAGAAATTGGACATTCTTCTTATTCTGAATTCTTTGGCTGGAAACATAACTATAATTTCATGTCACCTTAGGCTTGTTTGGAAAAGTAAAAATCTTTAAGAGAAGGCTGTAAATAATATAGGCGCACTAGCCACGTGTTGCTCTAAGCTGTCCTTAGGAATGTAATGAAATCCACTCAGGGAACAGAGACAATGCAATGTAACTGCTCATGTAGCCGGGAGCCCGAAATAAGGGAAGGTGAATACTTCGAATGGTTATACTGCTTAAGCCCAAGCCATAATGGAAAAAAAAAGGTTGTTGAACTAAAAAAAACATGTGAGGGTATAAGGTTTTTTTAAACAATATTTTGAAAATACAAGAGACAAACTTGTCAAATCATGCATTACCTGCAGATATAGTACATCAAGTTCTTTACCCAAGCATGTAATATTGTTGCAAAATGGTTGGATAGTATTATGATCATTAGCTGGCAAGCCCGTATAGCCACCTAACTGTGAAGTTTCTTAGATAAAGAGCATAGTGTACCCAAAATGTGCAAAAGTAAACTTCTGCATATAGTGTTTTCAGTTATGATAATATTTTCCCAAACTAGTGACTAGATAAGATTCTCTTTGATCATGAAGACTATAACTGTAGATGCCAAACTAATATAACAATAATTTTTGCAATCTTGCACCGTTTTCAGAGCTCAGAAGGAACAGCTCCCAGCTGTTTCAAACACAGAGCATCTTGGAGTCAACAGCTGACGAAATGATGTAGTAAACCTATTGCCTGCACCTGAAATTCATTACTTTTCCTTAATAAGGTATTTCTTCTGACTGTTTCCATCTTTAAGGAGAGCAGTGAATTTCCTAAAGGCAAAAAATGCTCTGTATTAATGTGTAGAAACTCTGTATTTTATCAGTCTGAGGAACAGAAAGAACCTCAGGCTTATTGGATCTTGAGATTGCCTTAGGAAGAAGGGGCAAGAAGGTGTAGATGTTTCAAAACACAGATAAAAAGGCGTGTTTATATCAGAAGAAGGTTAAGAGCCATACTGACATTCCAGAGTGTGCACTTGCTGATCAATGGATGTATGCTGATATACTGAGGAAAACTGTAGAACACCAAATGTACTTAAAAAGTACATTTTATTGTACATTTTTTAAAAGATATACCTCACACTAAAATAAAAACCAGCATCTCAGTAAATTTCATAGAATTTTTAGTGTATCTTCATCTGAGTGAACTGTCAAATAAGTGTTCTTTGTCTAGCTGTAGAGCTGTATGTACATCTGAGCTTTTTATTTGTGTTGTGTAATTCTAAAGAAATTCCTTGATGAGGGATGTGCAATTTCCTCATGATGTTTCCTCTCTTCCTTCATCAACCTCTTAATTGTTGACTGTTTTGTTTGTTGAGATGTTCTGCTTTCTGAGTCATCAGATGTTTCCTTTCTTTTGCACTGAGGAGAAGTCTTGATTAAAGACATAAAAATAACTTTTATTTTAGGAATTACTGTCCTTAGGAATAATCAGTGTTAATACAAATAATTCCATTTAATGAAACTTGTAACAGACAATAGCAGTCACTGGTGATTTTTTAAAAATACCTGTTTTTATTCTTTTGAAGTACATGAAAGTTTTTGTACATCATATAAATGGCACATTCTTCAGTATTTTGCTTTTACTTTTTGCTAGTGTCTCTCCTCAGTTAAAGTTATGTTATCTATCTACTCTGATAACAACCTTATCTTGACATGTAGAGTTTCTTATTCACACAGATAAAAAATGCCAGCAGTGGGCCATTTTCTTCAAGAAATTTGGACAAATGTTTTCAGGTTGTGTCCATCTTTGAAAGCTGTATTCTTCATTCATTTTGGGGGCCTTTTTCTACAGCAAGACACCCAATTGCTTCTTGTCTTTGTCTCCCTTCTATTCCTTTCATGTTTCCGTAGTAAGAGTCCACCTTGCATTCAAATAATTGTATTTTGTCTTACAGCTGAGTAAGGAAAGACACAAGGAAACACGCGTTTTTCTGGGTTTCGAACTCTAAATGATTACTCTATGCAGAAACGTAGGAAGTTGGCCTTTATATCTGGGAAGCCTGATGTCACAGTGTACCTGAAAACTTCAGTGAAAGTTTGAAAGGCTTTATAAAAGCTTTAATTAAGCCTTCTAAATTTAGGATAACTTTTATGCCTGTACAGCTAACAGGTGTGTGTAGAAACCTGTGTATGTGATGATTTGGAGGTCAGAGTATGTCTGCTTCACATAACACTGCACTCATGCTTTACGTCTCCAAAGGTTAGAAATCTTAACCCTTTGACAAACCCAATGCATACTTGTAGTTTTCAGGTCGGGCCAATGGTGTCTCTCTGATGATGTTTTGACATGAAATACCCCATCTGTAAATTCCATCTTCATTACACATAGTGTCTGAAGAAAGGGGCTTTAAGCACTGACCCTGGTAATGTATCAGAGTAGAACCTGAGTCGTGCTATGAAGGAAAATGCAGTGACCAGGAGTCACTTCTAAGAGGCTCAGCAATGGAAGGTCTTTACAAAGACTCTTGCTTGGCTTGTTCTTCAGCTGGGTTTTTATTTTATGGCAAAAATTAGTTAATCTGATTTCAGTATATGTGGTACCATTCTGAAGGTCAAAGTATGGTAAAGTTGCCGTCAAGCAAACATAGCTGGTCACTGGAAAAGTGCAGGTGGAAAAAATCCAATGGATGGCTTCTGTACCCCTCTCACCTGCTTGCTGGTGTGGGAAGCTCTCGGATACCTTGGAAATTTACGTCTACTTGGTGAAATGAATGCAAAATTTTCTCCTTGGCTACCAAACAGCTTCAAACTCAGTAAGTTTAACTTAACAGTTTATTGCTCTTACATTTAGGTGCACCAGTAAATCCATCAATATAAAGATACTAGACTGCATTCTTCAAAGGCCTTCTCTTTTGTCTCAGCTAAAATGCAGTCAATATAGTCTCAATTTCACTAGCTCGTATGCAAGTTATCAACCAAATGTGGGCATAACTATTCACCACTGTGCTCTACTAGAATAATTATTTTCATGATTTTTCAGCTTTAAACCTTTAAAATTCATACTGAAGTTTCATAGCAAGCCATCCTTTACGCAAACAAACAAATTACAGGCTTCACTGAGACTAAACCCTAAATAGCTTCCTTTGTGGCTATGGTCAGTAAGATAGAAAAATGTCAGTGATATTTTGGAAACTCAAAGCTACAGGCACCCAGTACTACCAAACCTGCAAGCGTGACTTATGCACATGGATTTGACTCGTGTGCAGGTTAACAAAATAATTCACTTCACAGCTGATGATCATGAGCATAGATATGGAAGAATGAAGATATGGAAGAATACAGATTTCAACTGTATGCATAATTAAAATGATTAATTCATGATCAAGGCACTATTCTCACTCTCTTTACTGAGGAATCTTTCCCCAGGTATTACTGATTCTTGTTTCAGGCTTTGACTGCTTTGCACTGCTCGGTTGCTCCAGTATCCAGCGAGCAAGGGGCTGCCTTTGCATAGGATTACATTCCCAGGAAACATCTTGCCTCAGGTCAAAGGGTGCCACACCAACAGGAACACCTTTCTTGCTGTTGTAGTGCCCACACACAACTGCATGGTCGTCAATACCTCTATGAAAATAGCATTGTTCTGCACTTTGACCTACCCAGAGTGATGATATAAAACCAATGTAATAATCCTTCTAAGATGAAAACAAATGAGGAAGAAGAGTGAATGCATACACAGATGTGAGCATCAATCAAGTTTTTTCTTTTTGCATATTGATGTATATATTTTTGTGAGGGATGAAGTCACAAAGAAGAAGTAGTTTTTGTCTGAAAAGGGCCATGGAAACAGATTGTGGAGGCATGAATGACTAGAGAAAGAAGAAAGAGAGAGGAATTAAAAAGTGCAGTGAAATAGATCTGATGTAAATGAAGAAGTAGAAGGGATGGTGGAACAATGAAATGTGAGAAATCAAAGACTTTGCATGTGTACAGCAACTAAAATTGGCAGTGGGATGGTCAGTCAGAACTAGATACTCCATTGTAATTAATATTGTGCTCCAGGGAATTGGGAATGATTGTTCCAGTAAGGCCAGGGGGCCTGTGGGTGACCCTTTTGCAATGGTGAGATGAATTCACAGAGCTGCTGGTCACAGTTCTGGGGAATTCAGAGACTGCTCAGGGACCACTGTATTCTTGGCCATTTTGCAGGAGCTGTTTTGCTTTGGAGGTTCAGGAGTCCACCTGTTGACAACCTAAATGTATTTTGTTTCCCATAGATTTCTATAAAATAATAAAGTTTTTTTTTCTCTAGGGCAAGGCTAGATTAATTCCAGAAGCACAAAACCAAAAAGGTGAACAAATTATTTTCGCAAAGGCTAGGAAGGAAACATCAGTTTTCTGAAAAATCCAGGAATACTACATTACAATTAGTAAAATGAATGCAGGTGTGACTTATCTTGCTGACTGGTAAGTATCTACTCTCTTATTGGCTTCCTGCTGGCCCATTTGAGGGCTGTCTTGCTGCTGCACTGATTTAATTCTTTTGTGGCAAGGTTTCAATATCCTTTCTCTTGTTTTAATGTCACCTTGCTGCATGACTGACCAAAAAGAAGATATCTGGTGAGAATGAGAATATGAGAACCTGGGCCTTATTAATATGTTTTGTAGACAGTGTAACTCTGAAAAGGATGATGTATAAAATATAAGATTATCTTTTGGTCTATGACTCGTGCTAGATTTCCAAGTAGGAAAACACGGGAGAGTCATTATTTTGAATACTGACAGTGTTATTGACTACTGTACAGCAAACACCCTGTGGTCTGTGATTTCCTCTGTGGCATTTACTGCCAGCTTGCCAGAAGCTGCATCACAGTTTTCAAAATATGAATTTTCTTTTTATAAAGCAGATTTCACAGGAATGCATTTACTATTTTTTAAAATCCTTTAATAGCAGATATAGCTAGTCAAGGATGAAAAAAATCTCATGTCGTGGCCTGTTTTATTAATTCATGGTAATATCTTACATGGTACAATGTATATTCCAGGGATTTTGCAGATATTTTGTCTGCTGACACTTTATTCCTTTAAATCAAACCACTTCAAATAAGCAGAGTCAATTTCCAATTCACTGTATTTCTGAAAGTATTTTTAAAAATCTAGTTAGGACTAATGTCTTGAACATATTTTGTAAATGTTTTATTAATTTATTTTCTGACATGATTGTGAAGTACATAATTAGATGTAATGTATACCAACAGGCAAGCTGTAACTGCTGAATGTTAAATAATTTCTTATTTTTTTAGTTATGCTTTTGACATTTAATTGACCTTTCCTAAAAGAAACAGTGTATACATAAATGTACTTGAAGTCTACTTCTTGAAGTAATGATTTTTCCCAGCCTTGGTTGAATTTAGAAATGCACAGTTAGCAAGTTTTTGTTTCCTTTTATATTTGTGCTAATTAGTAGTAGGGTTTGGGTTTTTTTTTTTTTTTTTTAATGTACTTCATTCATTTATTACTTAAAATGATGAAAGGAGAATGACTTGTAAGAGAAGCCAGGGTCCATTCTTGCAAGCTGCTCCCACTGCTGGGTTGTGCTTGGGCCTTTCTTTGAGCTCTCTGCAGGCACATGGTTTGTGGAATTCACATTTAGTAAAAAAAAAAGAAATATCAGGTCTGGATTGATACAATAGTCCCCTCTTCCAGAAATCAGGTACCGTAGCTGGATTTTGGGGAGAAAACACGTAGATATCAATAGCTGAGCTATACAAGAACATTTTGCACATCAGTACAACTGAGGCTGCATAGCTACGGGTTTGTAGGGGAGCAGTATTGTCTAAGGCATTTTTGGAAGTTATCCAGATTAGTAATCTGAATCTTTCATCTCTCTCCTTGGATACTTTATTTGTTTGCATTCTTATTGTCCTGCAAAGTTTTCATCTTTCTAGAGGCATTGAATAATGCAGCATCTCTGAGTATTGCTCCTAAACCTTACATGCTATGCGGGAATAATTCATGTCCATTTGGTGGATTTTACATCAAGTGGCACAGTTACATAGGAAAATGTTTTCTAGCCATGGGTTTCAATAAACACCTTCTGATTCTCAGTCTAGTTCGTACTCTTTTTACAGTCTTTCTTCCACCCATCTTCAGGATTATCATTCCAGAGAGGTTTATAATTCTCTGTAAATTTCAACTATGAAACTAGTTCAGACAGTTATTTATCAGTCAGGGATTTTTCTGTTTTTCATTCAGTTGCTCACCTTCTTTGTCTACCTGCAGCATAAAAAGTTAGAAAACAATCATGTCAGTGGTATTACATTTGATTCGTACAAAATGAGTAGAGAAACAGAAATCTTGAACTTTTCTGTTGTTGAAGAAAACAGAGCATGAGAAGATGGGAATGATCCAGTTGAATTGTTTTCAATATTAGTTCCATTATTGCAATTGCCAGCTAATTCTCTGCTGATACTTTGTCACTTTTCCTGTTGGGTAGCTGGAACTGGGAAAATATTTCAGTAAAATATCTCAAGAATTTTCATGGAGAACATAGGCTTTTCTGTAGTATATTTAAACTTTTCATGCAATTCACATACAAACATGTAATCTAAACATGCATACTTTTCATCTTGTTTTGATTTTGGTCTATGTTTATCTTGGCACATGAGGAGAAATATAGTCTTTTCTATTTTTTTTTTTAGTTGTGAGCATTTTACAGATGGTTTTATTTTNCCTTTTTTTTTTTTTTTTTTTTTAAGGTTGGCCCTGATTACTAGGTTGTTAAATCCAAGCAATTTGACAAAGTGTTTACAGTGTGGTTAAAAATGATCTCTCCAATAAAAATGAAGGAACCTGATGCTAATGCTCAGTGGTTAGGACACTTATGCAGAAATGGTGGAAGAACTCATTTATTGTTCTTGATCAGAGGAGGG